>JAGKTI010001401.1:50917-66059 GCA_018397915.1 Birgus latro | reverse complement strand
TATATATATATATATATATATATATATATATATATCCGCGCCTGCGCACTGCTGGTCGTGCTTCCTCATGTGTAGTTGTGTATTTAAAATAACATTTAACAATTTCCCATATACTCCATATAGTCTCAGCACCATCCACAGTCCTTGACTGTCTTCTTTGTCTTATGCCTTCACCATGTCCAGGAAGGCACCATGTAACTTATTTCCCCCTTCTAAGAACTGTTCTGTTTTATATCTAAGAGAATATCTGATCTACACATCCCTTCCCAGCCCATTTGATCCTCTTCTACCAATCCCAGTGTTGTATGTAAAAGTGAAATTTGCGATAAAGTTGGATAATAGAAATTAAGAAATCGGGGTGGCATCATGATGCAAAGAGGGCCTTAACCCCTAGGGTACACAATTCGATTGACCGTACTGGCGTGAAAATCTGTACGTGGAGCCGATTTTTTTACTCATACTGAAGTAAAAAGTGTTATGCCCAAGGTTTAGAGCTGGAATTTACACACCTTATGCTGCAAACCAGAGCATTTTAGACCAACTGGTTCATGAGATATAGCCTGTCTAAGTTGAAAAATGGTAGCCTTCCAGGCAGCGCGACTCCTATTTTCTGTGTGCTCCTACCTCATTCCTCCCTCATTCCTTCCCTCCCATGACCTTCCTCACCCACTCCTATCACCCCCCATCTCTTCCTCTCCTCCTCCTGTACCCCCCCCTTTCCCCACCACAAGACAAAGAGGACATGCAGAGAGGGAGTACAGGGGTGTGGAGGTTAAATAGGGGGGATATAACCCTCCCCAGGCAGGCGGGGAAAGGGGGGTGGGTGGGAACCACGGTGGTGTGATGGAGGATGGTGGGGGAGGGGGAGGGAGGGAGCAGGAGGCAATCAGAGGTGAAAGAACAAAACTATTGGGGTAAAGTGGTGAGAGGACAGTGGGGGAATCACACACCCCCTCCCCACCATGGGTACGGGCCCAGATCTTCCCTCCTCCCTACTCAGGACTTAGTTCTCATTGGTTGGCATTGATATACGTCATAATCAGTGTGGCGCCTAGTGTCCACAGTTTTTCCCAAAAGCCCCTCTGTCGATCGCATTCGGTCTGACTATCTGTCTGTCTATCTATTGCCAGACACCATAATCCCATAAGGGGTGGCCATTTGACTTTGAGTTATTTGTTTTACAGGGAGGGGCTCTAACCCTCCACCAACCCACTTGTTGACACGTACGGAGCACGTATAGTTTGGTTGTATGGTTACCACCCAGCGTTGTAAATGGTTTCTTGGCTTACAGGAACCATTTGGCTTGTCTCTCAATGTAAAGTCACCTTTAAAGGAAAGAAAAGCAAGAAGAAGTGATAGGAAAGATGGGAGAAATAGGAAGAGAGGAGGGCAGGCACAGAAAAGAATGATAAAGGCTAAAGAAGAAGTAGGCAGCACTATTTCAAGTGAGTGGGTGATGGTCACCACCACCTATCTTGCGTAATCTGAAAAAGGATTGATTGATGAAGGAGTGGAAGGCAGTGGAGGTGAGAGAAATGTATGTGTGGCTCGTGCTAACAATGATGATTGCCCACATGAAAAAACTTGTTCTCCACGATTATTGGTTAGCGGACAAAATCATCCACACGCCTGTCTTTGGTAAATATATGGCCCGTGACAGGTACCTTGTCATTCCCATGTTCCTGCTTTCCAGCAGGAATTATTGCCCAGCACCCAATGACAGGTTGTGGAAGATTAGGCCCATCCTTATGATGCTCAAGGAGTTGTTTGTTAGGCCTTTCCGGCCATTTCAGAAAGTGGTGATCGACGAGTTGCTTGTTCTGTTCCAGGGACGTCTAGCATTTATTCAATATATGCCATCAATACGTCACCGATCTGGACTGAAGTTTTTCGTCCTATTTGAGTGCTAGATTGGATATGTGCTAGATGTAATAGTTTATTCGGCTACAGGTGTGGAGATTCCTAGTGACAATCCCCATGGGTTTTCTACTGCAGTGGTGAAAGTTTTCACGGACAGGCATTTCCACAGGAATCACATTCTGTATACGGATAATTATAACACCTCCCCAGCTTTGACGAAGTATTTACTTGAACATGGGACTGGGACCTGTGGAACTGTCCGTGCCAGTGGACTGAATTTTCCATCATTCCCTGCAAAGACCAAAAGAGGTGCCCTGCTAATCTGGAAATGTGGTAATATGTTGGCAGTTCGCTGGCACAACAAGCGGAATGTGAACATGCTCACCACAGTTCACAAGGGGGTTATTCAGGACACAGGCAAGACAGACTACAGGTCCAGGGAACCAGTGTTCAAACCAGATGCCATCAATGATTACAACATGAACATGCGGCTCGTTGGTAAGTCCAACATGCAGATTGGTGAGATACATTGCCTCCAGGAGTCCTGCAGATGGTACAAGAAGGCATTCCTACACCTTGATATCAGTACTGTAGCCTGAACAGTTTCATATTTTACAATGAGGTTATGCATAAGGGTCTCTCTCTACGCGAGTTTGAAAGAGAACTGGCATGCCCGCTCCTTGCAAAGTATGGAAGTGTTCAGAGAGCAGGTGCAAGGAGGACAATGTATCGGGTAGCAACGACAGATAGGTTGGCAAGTACACAATACCTGTCATGTCACCGTCTCGTGCACCTTGGCCGAACACCTGCTGGGCATTTGGCCTACAGGTGTTGCTATGTCTGCGCCACAACAAATCGTTCGGCCTCAGCACGAAAGGAAACATGCTATGGATGCAGTGAATGCAAGGTGGCACCTTGTCCAGAGTGCTTCTTTGACTATCACCGTGAAGAAGAGTTCTAAGCACAGGTGTGTGGGAGAGTGTAAATAGCGAACAGTGATGTGGAAATTTATGTTTGTATATATATACAGTAAGACCTCACTATAACGGACTAATTGGGGCCCAAGCCAGTCCGAAAAATGTGAAATTCCGATAAAAGCGACATCCAGACTTACCCCTGCTAATCCGGACTTTTTCTGATATATCAGACATTAGTCCGGATTGCATCAGTGGTTTTCACCACCATTGCAGTATTGTACTGTGTTATACCTTCACTACATTAATCAAATGGTATAATAATACTGTGCTGTGCACTGAAAAACATGTCTTTTACTTGTCTTATTGTGGTGAACATAGCTGAAGTGGTTGGGCAGTCTGGACTGCTTTCTGGCTTTATCGGACTTTTTCCGATATATAGGAGTTTAGTCCGGTAGCTCCTCGAGTCCGATAAAAGCGAATTCTGGTCTATTGAAGTCCGTTATATTGAGGTTTTATTGTATAGGGGCAAAGCTGATATGTGAAGTTGTGTTTGTAAATAACTTGAGTCACCCTAGCACTAATGAAAGAGAACCAAATTTGTACCTGAAGAAAATTGCTTTTTTTTTCTGTATATTTCTTGGTCATATATTTATTATGCAAAATATGTGATATGCTATATGATGTCATGTGCAAATAAGTTCAGTAGAACAGAAGTAGTAAGGTAAGTATTAGCCCCATGCCAGAAAAAGTGACAAACAGCATAAAAAGTAGTATAAGTGTCTACCTCCTGGTGTATCCTAAGTTAGGAATAAGGTTTTCATTACACCAATGCGTGCTACCTGCAGAAGTAGTAGTATGGGAAAAAGAAAGTTTTCTTTCAAAGTGAATAAAAAGTGCAAAGTTGGTAGAAAATGATTGGAAATTGAGTCAATATTTACTTTTTCATCTTTTATTGTATCTCTGTGATTCTCCCACACACCAGCTGGGCAGTGTATCACACTGTTACAGCCAGAAAACCAAAGATGAGGCCACATGTACAGGGTGATGATTCAAACCCATAACTGTGAGTATGGAAAGTGGAAGATATGTGTAACAAAATGAAGTAATGTCTAGTGGAAGGTTGGGCAGCGTTACATGTCAGTATGCTTGCCCAATCAGTGTTAAAAATGCTGGCCAGACCGCGCGGCAGGAATTCCAAGTCGGGCCGCAAGTTGAGGCTCGGAGACTTCCTGCATCACACGCCTGAAGTTACTCATCATTTTCGTGACCTTACTCATCCACGGACCACCTGCAGACTTGGGGATGGTTTCTTTTGCAAGAAGAAGAGTTGGTGAGTAATATGGTCTTTGTTTCTGTAACTGATGTACTTTCCCAGATATGAAGGTTTGAAGTAAGGCTATTTTAGGTAATATTGCGTTAGGAGAAACACGTTAAGGTGGTTTGGGCATGTGGAGAGAATGGAGAGTGAAAGATTGACGAGGAGAGTGTATGTGAGTGAGGTGGAGGGGGCGAGAGGGAGGGGGAGGCCGAGGATGAGATGGAGGGATGGAGTGGAGAGGTATATGAGAGAGGGGGGTGTGAGTTGGGAGCATGGTAGTGAAATGGCAGGGGACAGAGTGACATGGAGGCGATTTGTTTGTGGCCACCCCGTTCGGGATTGAGGCGTCTGGCAATAGATAGATAGATAGATTGCCATACTGAGGAGAGAGCAGCTGCACCTAAAGAATGCCGGTGCATATTGGTTAAAAAAGGCAAAAAATCACCAAGCAGTAGTTTACCGATATTACCCCGTGGTTAAGAACCACTGTTTTAACACAGATTATGGAAATTGTTTCTAGTTCTCCCCTCCCCGGTTCTGGTGATTTTTTGACCCTGATTACAACCCCGGCCTCTCTTCCTGATACTTCTCTGGCTCTTTCTACTACTGTATTTCTCAACCTGTTTCATTCTGATTCACTATGCCAGCTCCTGCCTCGCAGCCCCATATATCTGCAACTCTGTCCACCTGTTTGTCGTCTGTAGTAACTTTTGAATATTGTTTGCCTCCTCCATCTCCCCGTCCCATTTCTTTGGTTTCCTCCTCCTGTCCTCATACTGCTTCCAGACTCTCTAACCGGTTACTGTCTTGACCACCTCGCTTTTCGGACCCCAGACCTGGTCTTTGTATTTTAACTCCACTTCTCAAACAGATGACCTCTCGCATCACCTCTCACTGTTACAACAAGTAGGCTCGAATATTACATTCTTTGTACAGTTCATTGGATTTTGTTTCCTGAAGGTGCAAAACACAGCTCATGCAGAAAAAGCTACATCTTTAGTTGACGCATCAGGCAATCTGATCTCAGTCTCTCCAGATACACAATTAAATTCAGCCACAGGCATTGTCTGTCTTCCCTCTTTCTTGTCATTTGGTAATAGAAACTTTGCTGACTGCTTTGGAGGTATTAGATTTATTCACTTTGAACAAAGCCACCAAAGTGTTTCGGTTCACTGCTATACTATCCCTCCCCGAGGATGCTGCCAACAACCAGCCGGCATTGCCAAGACTGTATTCAGCTCTCAATCTTCCCTCCTCTGTTACCATTGGAGGCCAGTCCTACTTAAAGAGTACAGTATGTTCCTCCTCCTTGTCAGTGCACTTCCTGTTGGTGTTGTGGTCATCAGGCCAAATACTATTGATCACAGGGTGTATGCCCCAACTGTTCACAGGCTGGACACTCTGTGTCCACATTTACATCGACCTTCCAGTCCTGTCCGAACTATGGGGGTATCATACAGCCTCCTACAGAAAGGGTTCTGCTTATGTTTTTGAGGCCGAAGTATCCCATATCTGATGGAAAACAGGGCTTACCCTCAGAGAAGTCCATCAACAGACACATCACTTGGGGCACTCCCCTGGCATCTCATGCACGTGTGGCCCAACCCACTCCTACATTACAGATCTCCAGCTCATCTAGTATCCCTGCTTCTGTACCTCTCTCCAGTTCTTTTGCTGTTTTTGCCTCTCTTTCTGATTCCTCTTCCTATTTTCCCCCTCTTTTTAGTTGTGCTCCCCCTACTCCACCTCCTTCCCATTCTTCTCCTCCCTCACTTCCTTCTCCCCTAGCTAGCAAACATAAACTTGGTGTTGTATCATCTCTCTCTGATATTCGTGGTCTCTCTCCCCCTTCCTCTACTGCCCAGCCTGTCCATTGTTCCCCCTCTTCCAAACAACAACTCCATAATGCTCAGTTTCTAGTTCACACTCAGCCATAGTCTTCCTTGGAAGCAGAGTCCCTGCAAAGTGTCATTGGTTATCTTCACCAAACCTCTTCCTTGTTACCCTTGTCACTGTGGAAATACATTCGCCCCCTTACCCGCTGTCTCCTACTCCCATTCCTCCTACCTCTCCTGAGCCTTCCCCTACCATTCCTTCAACCTTTCCTGCATGACCTTCTTCCCCTGCTTCTGTTTCCTTTTCTTCCCCTGTCTAGCCACCCACATCCTCTGTGATCACTGCACCTTCCTTATCTTCCCAGATCTCTTCCATACTTGATTTACCTATGCTTCCTTGATACTCTCTCCCTCAGTGCTTTAATCCCTCCATGGCCAATGTCGAATGACTTTTAGCCGATAAATGGCTGCTGGCGTCGTTTGAGCGCTGCCTATAAAAAACTGCAAAAATTTTTGGAATGTGAACGAACATTCTGAATGTCTTCAGACTGACCTACACTACACTACACTCCCATACACCCTATGAAGCAGTTCAGAGCCTTAGTAGATTTTTTATTTTTTCACTCCTGGCCATGCCTAAACAAGCACAACTACACCCATTATCTCGACCCAGGCAGAAAATATCATCTTTGTCTTCTTTGCAGAACACACATAACCACCTGTTTTTGATTATGAATTAATACAGGCACAAACAGAAAAGACATGATAAGTGAAAAATACATTTTTGTCTTGGTATCTTTACCTATTTGCTCTGGTTTGTTGTAATGGTTTGGATCATATGATGCAGTGCAACTTGTAGAAAACTGAAAACTTTTGGGAAGTGAACGAACATCTGGGACATGAGACTGATCTTCACTTCACCGTCTCACGTATACTCTCTCTGTTCACCACCTGTTGCCGTGACAAGTGGATGTATGATTTTTTCGCTCGTGGCCATGCCTAAAAACACATAGTTACACCCATTATCTTGACCCAGACAGAAAATATAATCTTTTTCCTCCCTTGCAAAACTCACACAACCACCCAGTTTACGAGACAGCAACATATATTACGAGTGAAACAAGGTAAAATGGCAGAGAAAGGTGAACGTGTTATTATGGAAAAAATAAGTTTTCCCTCATCCGGAAACGTATTTATTTATGTTTTGTCTCTGTATTTGTAATAATTATTTGTAGTTTTGAAACTGCATTACGATTCTATTTTTAGCCATGCTCTTGGTGTGGGAGCTGGAAGTTGCAACTCAACTTCCGTATTGCTAGTCGGATCTGACCCTCCAGTTTCATCTCCCATGGGAGAGTCTAGCCTCATTTAGGACTGAAAATTCAACCCTTTCACTTCCTTTTCCAAGCATGGGCACAACAATAACATAAAAAATAACTCGAAACTACCATAAACATATTTTATATCAAAAAGGTGAAAAAATATAATTTTTTTCCCAGCCATTCCTAATATATGTATACAATTCATTCAACATCGTCATGTCTCATATATGTGCAACATTTCAGCACCATTTGGATTTTTGAGGGGGTAAAAACAAAAAATACCAACACCTGCAAAGTTGCACTGCAGCAGCACCTCTTGGCGGCAGATATCAGTTGCCAATATTTCTGCAACTTTCGCACTCCATTGCAAGCCACAGAATGGGTTTAGGAAGCTGGGATTTGCACTGTTGGGTACGTCTGAACTTTCTCTTCAATATGGCAAGGAAAAAAAAATCAATTTTTGATACTTCAGAAAATGGCCCCCCAGCTGGCCTGTGTTGCACGGAAAATTCCACACCCTTGGCCACGGAGGGGTTAAACAATCTCTGCACTTTTCCCACACTTGGTTCTCCCTAGTCATGGCACTTCGTCCGTGGATTGTTAGAGGTTTCCATACACATCATAGGGCCCTTCATTTCCTTGTTTCCTCCCATGATCCTCTTCTTAACTCCCTTAACCCACCCTGTCCCCCCGACGTACGATGCACATCGCACCTTTTTTTCACGCTGAGACCCAACAGCGTGCATCATACGTTTTGCAATTGAAAGGCCCATTGTTTGCACATCTTTCAAGTTTCGTGGGTGATTTTTGGTAGGTAGACGCGTGACACCTTCCTCTAGCCACCGCCAGGTGGGGACACTCCAGGACCCCGCGTGACCTGCGCTTACCTGTGAATTGGCCACTCACCTTGTAGCAGTAACCCAGGACAGACATGGCGTGTCAAGGTCTCTCTGACAAGAAAATTCAAGCCAAGGAATTCATTGGGGATAGTCATTCATCTCTAAACAACGATGTCCGGGACAAAGACTACGTGGTTCCGGGTGAGGAGATGAGTAGTAGTGACGAGGAGGTACCATCACCTAGGAAGCGGCGGTATGTTACATATTGTCAGGCAGGCCAGGCTAGACTGCGAGGACGTGGACGCACCTCTGTCCAGCCTGTGCATGAAGGGTCGGACGAGGACAGAGCACGGGTACGTGGTGTTGCCACGTGGTTGGGGGCTGAATGCATCTCGCCATGTGGAATGGAAGGAGCGAGGCAGCATACAAGGTATGGGCCTGTTTGTTTGTCTGGGAATGGAGGGAGTGAGTAGTGAAAGTGGTGGTGGGGAGGGAGATCACACGCTCCCACGTGGTGTATTTGGGCAGCGAGCACGTGACGTGGCGCCGCTCCCAAGCACATCTTTCGTCCCGCAGTATTCCCGCGCTCCCTCTCCACAGCCCCATGATGTGGGGAAGGGGGCGAAAGGGAAGGCGAAGGGAAAAGGAAGAGCGAAGAGGACCGTGAGTGGGGAAGGGTGCCACTCTCTGCCTTGTCAACCACCCCCACCACCCTCTCCTCCACACCCTGACGAAGGTGACGATGGTGCTGAGCCTGGAGACAGTGATGTGTCATGGGTCTGGGAGTATGGGAGTGATTTCAAACCCATGATTCACCTCTTCATAGAGGAGTGGCGACCTGGCTGCGCTGCTCCACATTGTCATGGGGGGAGTGGAAATATAGGTATGAGAAATGCAAATAATTAATTAGTCAGTTAACACAAAGAATCGACTTGTGAAATCAAGTAGCGATTTTACCTTTATGCTGGCTTACTTCGGCGATTCTCTAAAGACGAGAATTTTATAAACTTTCTCAACAGTACACAGCGGGGACTTATCACTCAAGAATGCTGTGTTGTTCGTACTGTTGGACTCTTGAGAAATTGTCCCTACCCCTGACAATCAATAACTAATAATAATAATAATACTGTAGCTAGGTTCTTGCTGATCCTAACTCCTAGCTGGCACAATGGATTTAAGAATTAATACCAAAGAGCTGGCCTAAATACCAGTCGTGATTAGTATAAGGAGTTTGTGCTAACTTGGAGTAGCAACTAAGTATGCAAAATATGGAGAAATCAAACACAACTGTTACATTTAACAGAGCTCAAAGAAAAGAACTGTAAATTTATTAATTACAACAAAATAAATATACAAAAATCTCAAGCAAGGGAAATCTCTCACTCACTCACTCAAACCAACAGCTAAGTAATCTTAATCCTAGAAAAAAACAAAGAGCGAAAATACTGGTCAGTGGAGAAGATGAGGCCGTCGCTGCGAAAGACCTGTCGTCTGTCGAATACTACTCAAAGCGCTGGAATCACTATTGACATCCACTACTGCCGATCACCAACTCGGTGGGGAGATACAGGAATTGCTGACTGCTAGAGACTTTGAAAACGCTGCGATGAGGGTCTCGTTCCGCACTGTGCACAATTACACCTTACTCCCATGGCGATCCAAAACTGACTAACTAATGTTCTCACTGCCCGACACAGGGGTGTTAGAAATGGGTGTGGCTTAACTCAACGGTCAGAGAGGCAAGGCATGGGAACAACAATTACACAGAAATATTGCTCAGTGAAATGCGCTGTCTGTACATAAAGACACTTAAGAAACAATGATGAATGTTTTGAAAACTCGTTTCAAATGTGAGTGCAAGAGTGAGCGGGTAACTGACTGAGCAAAGTTCTGTGGGGTGAGCGTCATGGGACAACGAACAAGCAATCACAGCCCTATGGTTATAGTCACAGTGAGATGTTCCAATTTTTTGCCTTGGTTCTGTTAATGGGTATAGTATGGAAAGGACAAATTCCGGGATAATGGTCTACTGACCCCATTACTTACACACCTTTCTTTGGTAAAGTTATGAGTCGGAATAGATTTCAGTACATTCTGCTTGAAAGGGTGCAGCAAGGAAGGAAGGTTGCCGGTTCATTGAAAGCAGTAGGGAGGTGAGCATGGAAGTGAAAAAGTTGTTACATGACAGTATTGTGATACCAACTCTAACATATGGAAGTGAAGCTTGGACCCTGTTGGAAGGACAGAAGTCAAGAGTGAGAGCAGTGGAAATGAGTTATTTGAGAGGAGCATGTGGAGTCACATGGAGAGACAGACTAACAAATGAGGAAGTGAAGGAGCGTTGTGGTGTGGATGTGACGTGATAGGAAGCATTAGGAGAAACACGTTAAGGTGGTTTGGGCATGTGGAGAGGATGGAGAGTGAAAGACTGATGAGAGTGTATGTGAGTGAGGTGGAGGGGGCGAGAGAGAGGGGGAGGCCGAGGATGAGATGGAGGGATGGAGTGGAGAGGTACATGAGAGAGGGAGGTGTGAGTTGGAAGCGGGGTAGTGAAATGGCGGGGGACAGAGCGACATGGAGGCGATTTGTTTGTGGCCACCCCGTGTGGGATTGAGGCGTCTGTCAATAGATAGATAGATAGACATTCTGAGTCGCCTCCACTTTTATGATGCAGACGACCTGCAAATGTAAATAACAGAAAAAATGAGGAGAATTACCGGTAGGCTTGTTTTTGATCGCCTACGGGAAACGTTCCGCTCATCATTTTATCCTTATAGAGACCTCGTCATAGACGAGAGTCTTGTGTTTTGGAGAGGCAATATTTCCTTTTGTCAGTATATACCCAGCAAGAGACACCATTTTGAGTTCAAGGTCTTTATGTGTGACTGTAAAACTGGTTATGTGCAAGACATAGTCTTGTACACCAGTGCACAGACAGACATAGCAGAAGATCTGAGTATAGGACTCTCTGGGGCTGTGGTAAAAGCCATGCTAAAGGAGTACCTTCATTGTGGTCACGTCTTGTACCTGGACAATTGGTACAGTAGCCCTCTTCTTGCCCAGTACCTCCACCTTTACGACACCGGGGTCTGTGGCACTGTCAAGCGAAACCGCCGTCGTATGATGCAATTCAACAGGAATGAGGTGGTTTCCTTCAAGGCAAATAACATCCCTGCCACTGTATGGAACCACCACCCCCTGACGCACCGCACAGACTCCGTGGAGTACACCGGCCAGAGGAGGGCCCATGTCTGGAAAGCAGAGTCAGTAGTGGACTGCAGTGTGAACATGAGGCAATTAGACAAGTCTGACCCCATGATTCCCAGTGTGGAATGTGCCAGGACCACGATGAAGTGGTACAAGAAACTCTTCTTCCACCTGCTTGATATCGCATTCCTCAACTGCCACTACCTCCAAGCCTTGATGACAGGAAAATTCAAGACCGTCGATGGGTTTGTGAGAGAGCTGTCCTAAGAGATCATTGGTAAATAAGCAGAGGAATGGCCCCACCCCAGCACCCGCACCGCCACTGCCGGCAAGACGCCCTTACGTCTTACAGGACGCCACTTTACCAGCACCATCCCCCCTACACCAAACTGCCCCAGTCCACAGCGCCATTGTCATATGTGCAGCAACTTGACAATCAGAGCGGGCACTGGCAGACAAAACACAAGATACGAGTGTGTCGAGTGTAATGTCGGCTTGTGCCTTGAGCCTTGTTTCAGGCAGTATCACACCCTGCAACATTACTGATAGTGTTGGTATATCTGTATACTCTAGGTAAGGCCAGTGAATATGTGACTCTGCTTGCGAGAATATCACGCTCACTATAATACTAAGTCAGGTATATATGTGATAACTTTTGGAAAATGGTAATAATCTTTATGGAAAAGTAAATTGAAATTTGGAAAATAGAATGCAATAATGTGTGCTTGTGAAAATATCAAGGTCAGTATAATACCAAATCACGTAATATATATGCTAACAATGGTAATAATCTTTGTGGAAAAATATAACGGAAATTGAAGAATACAATGTAATACTGTGTTCTTGTGAGAACATCACACTCGGCATGTAAATATGCAATAACATTACGCTCATTATAATAGTTATGCCTGTCAGTATGTGATAACAGTTTTAGAAGTTGAAAATTGGTATAATCTTAGTGGAAAACTATACTCGAAGTTGAAATTAAAAAGGAATACTGTGTGCTTGCAAGAATATCACATTCAGTATTATAGTAAGGCATGTCAATATGCGATAATATTTCGCTCACTAATAATAGTAAGGCCTGTCAGTGTGTAATAAGTGTTATAGAAAGTTGAATGTGGTATAATGAGTGTAGAAAAGTATAATGCAAGCTAAGAAATAGAATGTAAGTTGAAACAACAGTCTAAGGGAGTCAGGTGTGCCAGAAATTGGCAATTTTCAGGTGTTCCCATAATGAACCTACGCTTATATCACCTATATTTTTGTTTGAAAACTAACGTATTCTTGTAGTACATGTAAATTTTGACCTAATAAATGTATATTTATGTATCATGGGTGGTTTGGAGTAGTTACCCATCATAGAAAGTGCGAAGCCTGCACACGCCTCCATAGAGTACGAGCCCCAGGTATGCAGAGGCTTACCCGTCCAGACCACTTCTGATCGTAGGTAAGCATTTTCTTGGTGATTTTCCTTTGTTTCTCACCAAAAGCGGAGGTTTGAGCCAAAAAACAAAAAATCGAAAATCTGTCGGGTTCTGGGGGTGGGTTGGGTAAGAAAGTGGTTGGTACGGGGCGGGTTGAGGGGATCGTCCAGTTGTTACCCTGAACATGTCAGTAGATTTTGTCCGATTTCAATGAGATTTGGCATACTTATAGAGGGCTATTAGAGATATTAATCAGTTCTGAGCAATTGATAATCAGTAGGATAGTTTTTGAATTATTTGCAAATTAGGGCAAACTGAATACCATTGCTAAAAATTGATGTAGTCCAAAAAAAGGCCTTGTATCATATATATTTGGTGTTCACACAACTCACAGAAGGTGTGTCTTGAATTGAAACTCATAAGTTTGTGATGTCATATCTAATTACGACACTAGATGATGAGGAAATTAGGTAAACTTAGTTCCTTCCTAATCTATCTTAGTGGTAGGTGGTGGCGACCATCATCCACTCACTTGATGTAGTGCTGCCTACTTCTTCCTTAGCCTTTATCATTCTTTTTCTGTGCCTGCCCTCCTTTCTTCCTATTTCTCCTATATTTCCTGTCACTTCTTACTGCTTTTCTTTCCTTTACAGGTGGCATTACATTGAGTGACAAGCCAAATGGTTTCCTGTAAGCCAAGAAACCATTTACAACGCTGGGTGGTAACCATATAACCAAACCATACGTGCTCCCTACTTGTCAACAAGTGGGTTGGTGGAGGGTTAGTGCCCCTCCCCGTAAAAAAAAAATAACTCAAAGTCAAATGGCCACCCCTTATGGGATTATGGTGTCTGGCAATAGATAGATAGACTAATCTATCTATCTATCTATTGCCAGATGCCTTAATCCCTCACGGGGTGGCCACAAACAAATCGCCTCCATGTCACTCTGTCCCCTGCCATTTCACTACCACGCTCCCAACTCACACCCCCCTCTCTCATATACCTCTCCACTCCATCCCTCCATCTCATCCTCGGCCTCCCCACCCCCCTCTCGCCCCCTCCACCTCACTCACATACACTCTTCTCGTCAGTCTTTCACTCTCCATCCTCTCCACATGCCCAAACCACCTTAACGTGTTTCTCCTAACGCTTCCCATCACGTCCTCAACCACACCACAACGCTCCTTCGCATCCTCACTTGTTAGTCTGTCTCTCCATGTGACTCCACATGCTCCTCTCAAATAACTCATTTCCACTGCTCTCACTCTTGACTTCTGTCCTTCCAACAGGGTCCAAGCTACACTTCCATATGTCAGAGTTGGTATCACAATACTGTCATGTAACAATTTTTTCACTTCCATGCTCACCTCCCTGTTTCTTATCACTGCTTTCAACGAACCAGCAACCTTCCTTCCCTGCTGCACCCTTTCGAGCACTTCACCCTCCAGATTTCCATCCTTACTCATCACACTGCCCAAGTGCTTAAATTCACTCACATTCTCCATATCTAGGAGATTTCAATGTTCACCACCACCTTTGGCTCTCCTCTCCTTTCACTGATCCACCTGGTGAACAAGCCTACATCTTTTCTATCCTTAATGAGCTAGAGCAGCTTGTACAGCATCCTACCCGTATCCCTGACCACCTTGGAGAGAGTTCCAACATACTTGACCTTTTCCTAACAACTAATCCTTCTGCTTACACTATTAATCTTTTCTCTCCGGTGGGCTCCTCCGATCATAACCTTATTACCTTAACCTCTCCTATTGCTCCAGTACAGCCTGTGGACCCTCCAAAGGAACACCGCCTGTGGCACTTTGGAGCTGCAGATTGGGAGGCCCTCAGGCAGTACTTCTTTGATTTTCCTTGGAATGATTATTGCTTCCATGGCTGGGAGCCGTCTGAGTGTGCCCTGCGCATTACGGAGGTTATTCTCTCGGGCATGGAAGCATACATTCCTTTTTCATATCCTCTGACTAATGCAAGAAAGCCTTGGTTTAATCACGCTTGTTCTAATGCTGTCCGCAACAAAGAGAGGGCCTTTAAAAAGTACCGGAGCCAACCCACCCCTGAATCACATCTTTTTTATATATCTGCCCGGAATCGTGCTAAGTCTGTTCTTCGCTCTGCTAAAAAAAATTTCATCCGTGCTAAATGTTCCCAACTCTCCAACTCGAATTCTTCTCGCTCCTTTTGGCACCTTGCCAAAAACCTTTCTAACAACTTTACCTCATCATCCTTCCCTCCTCTTTTCTACTCTGATGGCTCTGTAGCTATTTCTTCTACTGATAAAGCAGATCTCTTCGCTCAGACTTTCTCCTCCAATTCCACCTTAGACGATTCCGGTGCTATTCCTCCATCACTTCCCCCCTCTGACTTCCTCTTGACTGACATTAAAATTTCTTCAGCTGATGT
>JAGKTI010001401.1:19997-36298 GCA_018397915.1 Birgus latro | reverse complement strand
TTACTAGTGCTGTTATAAATAAAGCACTCTCTTTATTCACTTATATATATAAAGTTACACTGTTACATTAGTACAAGAAAAACACATTTAAACATTTAAAGTCTTTTCTCCTTCCGTTTCTAACTAGGAGTCATTTTTACCAGTCCCAGACGACGGACAAATATAATAGCACTGTTCACCAGTTGTACCCGCGATTACAATAAGCATGTACTTTTAACTCACTGTTAACAGAAGTGCTTTCATGTCGTCCCTGGAACTTTTACTCTCGGCTACACAGCAACGTCCCTCGCGACGTGTCTCCGCCCCAGGCTATGTCAAGCTGCGTCCTCCCGTCACGGCGTCACCCAGAGCTCTGGCTAGCTCCAAGTCTCAACTGAGCTTCGTACCCTATTCTGGCCTCAAGGGTTGCCGATGTTCACCAGCAGGTCACATGGTTGCGAGGTGGGTGATGGCCTCACCCGCTCATCCACCGCCCTCATCCACACATCATCCGCGTGTCATCCACCGTAGAGGCCCTAGCAGAACGCTGTGTCAGCTTGCGTTCCCACGGCTCAAAACTCCATAGTCAGCATGTGCTCTCACGCCCTGAACTGCATAGTCAGCACTTGTCTGTATAAACAACTAACCAACACCACCATCACTCCTCTCTCTCTCTCTCTCTCTCTCTCCTCCTTCCATTTACTCTACTTTATCCCTCAACCTCCCTTCCTTACTCCACCTCCCTATACTTATTGTCCACAGCTATACATAGAGTCGACATCGAATTCCCTACTCTTTCTCTTCTGTCCGTGTTTCACTCTAAACTCACATCCAGCAGGTGTACTTGTCTCCACACCTGTTACAGCTGCGTGTCTGCTTGCATCTGCCTGAGGGGAGGCTTGTCGGCTTCCCGACACTCCGTCTCCAAAACAAAACAAACTGCTGACGAATCTACTGCCTCTCACAAAAGGCAAATTATGTGCACTGAATTCTTTCTTTTTTGTCTTTCTTTATCAATTTATACACTGTACAGTAAACCCTCCATAAGCCGAACTTTTAGAAGCCGGAATCTTCAGTTAGCCGAACTCAGGCCGAGACCACGTATGAAAGTAGGCCGAAATGCGAAAGTAGGGGGAGAAATGGCGCCAAGCGGACTCGTGGCACCAGTCTGCTGCTTGCTTTTGGAGACGGTAGTTGCGCCATTCTTACTGTCATTTAGTGCTGAACAATGCTCTTCTTTTGCCTTCTGCCTTGCCATGGAAGGTTCATAGCTTAAAAGAAGTGATACTGGCACCTCTAGTCATAAAGGAATGAAGCTAAAAAAAAAAAAAAATGTGCACGTGTGACAGTGTAGTGATCATGATTAAAGTTCAGTGCTATTATTACTGAAAGTGTTACATTGCAGTCTATTACAGTGATTGCATTTAAGTTTAGTTCCTAATATAGAGTGAAATAAATACTGGGTACTGTTTAGAATTTAAGTTAAAGTATGAACTAACCCACCTCCACCAACTCTGTCTCCAAAACAAAACAAACTGCTGAACTTCAAAGAATCTACTGCTTCTAACGAAAGGTGTTACATTGCAGTCTATTACAGTGATTACATTTAAGTTTAGTTCTTAATATAGAGTGAAATAAATACTGGGTACTTTTTAGAATTTATGTTCAAGTGTGAGTTAAACCACCTCCACCACCTCCGTCTCCATAACAAAACAAACTGCCGACGATCTTCTGCCTCTGATGAAAGGCAAATTATGTGCACTGAATTCTTTCTTTTTTGTCTTTCTTTATTAATTTATACACTGTATATGCTCCTTTACTTTAGTGTTAAGAAGACAAGGAATAAGTATTGTTATTGCAATTTGGGGGGGGAAATCCATTTCCAACACACGTTACTGACAGTCAGTACTGCCTCTGTGAATGATTTTCTACCAATTAACCACTTCAGCACTGTGACGTCTATTTCTACTTTATTTACTCTTCCTCCAGCCGATTTTATGGCACTGAGGACTGGACTCACATACTGAAGGGGCTAACGAAGGCTGTACCAACCCCGTGCACTTCCACAGATCCAACCTACACTGTCTAAAATTGTTTGGTGGCAGCAAGAACAAAATGAAAATACACCCAGCACTGAAGGGGTTAAATGTATATTAAATGCACTATATTGTTTTTTGTCATAACTAATTTATTTATATATGCTTCTTTAATTTAGTGTTGAAAGGACAGGTAATAGGTATTGTCTTAGCAATTTTGGGGGGTGATAATTCGGTAATTTAGCAATTTTGGGGGGTGAAAATTCGGTAAGCCGGAAAAATCGGTAACTCGAACCAGGGTAGAGCCCCATATAGTTCGGCTTATGAAGGGTTTACTGTATATGCTCCTTTACTTTAGTGTTAAGAAGACAAGTAATAAGTATTGTTTTTGCAATTTGGGGGGGTGAAAATCCATCTCCAACACACGCTGCCAATGGTCTGTACTGCCTCTGTGAATGATTTTCTACCAATTAACCACTTCAGTACTGTGACGTCCATTTCTAGATTATTTACGCTTCCTCCAGCCGATTTTATGGCACTCAGGACTGGACTCACATACTGAAGGGGCTAACGAAGGCTGTACCAATCCCATGCACTTCCACAGATCCAACCTACACTGACTAAAATTGTCTGATGGCAGCAAGAACAAAATGAAAATACACCCAGCACTGATGGAGTTAAAGGTATATTGAATGCACTAAATTGTTTTTTGTCATAACTTATATATTCTACTTTAATTTAGTGTTGAAAGGACAAGTAATAGGAATTGTCTTAGCAATTTTGGGGGGTGAAAATTCAGTAATTTAGCAATTTTGGGGGGTGAAAATTCGGTAAGACAGAAAATTCGGTAATTCGATCCAGCGTAGAGCCCCATATAGTTTGGCTTATGAAGGGTTTACTGTAACTTAATTATAAACACTTCAAATACTGTACTGTATGTACCATGTGGTGCCATGTGGTGTATTTAATTTTAAGCATTTTTCAAATACTGTACTGTACACTTTATACACTTTAATTTTTTACAATCAAATATGATCACTCTGTCTGTATATTTCACTTATCACTCGTCACCACTGAGCAGTATATCAGGGACTTAGGGAAAATGACGTTGGGGGGAAATGATGTGTAGGAAAAATAGTTACGTCGCCAGCTCACCACGAACAGAAACAGGAGCACACACACCGCTCGCCATATGATTCAAGTTGATGTCTTAATATTAATGCAGACCCCTTTTCTAATTTTTTAGCATTTAGAAAGAACATTATGGGTATAACTTAATTATAAACACTTCAAATACTGTACTGTATGTACACTTAGCACAATAGCTACGCTGCCAGCCCACCACCTCCCAACGCACGAACGCACAAACCACACCAACAATATGGCCACCCCCCTGTGAGGTTAGGCAGTCCGGACCGCTTCTAGCTTTTTTGGATTTTTTCTGATATATAAGAAATACTTCCGGCCGGCTCCCTGACTCCGAAAAAAGCGACTTCCGGTGTACTGAAGTCCGTTGTAGTGAGGTCATACTGTACTTGCAGGCCACCGCTAACCATGAAACCGCAAACGAAGATGCCACTAAACTTGGTGCTTGACTGTACGTCCCCAACTTTACTCACTAAGACAGCCTCTACCCCTCCCACTCCCCATCACACACAAGATATCATCACAAGATTCCATCAGTTAATCAACAAAATTTACAACAACATTAGCACAAAGAAAGCAGAAAATTGGAAAGCCTTTGTAACAATGCTCAGCCACTTCATAAACCCCTATTAGCTTTAGAAAATTCTTAACAGTATCACCAAATCACATGATTGTAGGTGGTGGTGCCATCATCCACTAACTTGATGTTGTGCTGCCTACTTCTTCCTTCACATTTATCACTTTGTGTCTGCCCTCTTTTATTCCTAATTTTATCTTGTCTGTCTGTCACTCATTATTACTCTTCATTCCACTTCCGGCAACTACACTGAGTGACAGTCCTAATGGTTTCCACTAATCCGGCAAACTATTTATAATGCTGGGTGTTCAACTATATAACCAGATAATGGAGTGATATGGAGCTTGCCATGGTGTCCCTGCTAACTGGGTGGAATGACAGAAATGGTGCACTGATTCAGGAACCAGACTTCCACACTTTTCCTCTTGCCTTTGCTTTCACGGGGTACTGTTAGCCACAAGGGAACATCGATTCACTGCATGGGACAGCCCTACAGGGACCGTGGTTTGCATGCAGTTGATGGGTCTGCACAGCCAGACAAACAGGGGTTGATCAACGACAGCAACTAAATCAAACAAGAATCTCCAAGACCCATGCTGTCATAATCTCCAACATTCAGCATGTTGTGCAAGCATTCTCGTAAACCACTTTGCAAACAAAAGTCACTTTACACCAGTTTTTTCTGCATACTCAGTCTTTTCGACTTTGCTGTAACGTGATCCCCTCCTCTCCACAACCGCATTGTAACATTTTGAAGAAATAAACTGAAGAACAGGGCTGGATGGCATCAACAACCTTCACCTGAAACATAGGCACATTGTAAAATTACCAACATTTGGAAATCTGGAACAGTCACCATTACTATTAACCCGCTGAGTCCCTCCAACATATGATGCACGTCACTATTTTTTCCGCGGACAGACCCACCGATGTGCATCGTATGTCAGTCAGTTGCAAGGCCCGTCGTTTGCACATTTTTAAAGATTTGCGGATGATTTTTGGTAGGCATATGTGGGAGACCTTCCTCTACCTACTGCCTGGCCCCACCTGACCCCCCTCCTCCCCACACACTCGGCAATTCATCTGTTAGCAGTAACCTGGCCAGTAAAGACATGTTGCCCAACGGTCTCTCCAGTGACGAAATTCATGGTGAAAGTTATTCCTGAGGTGGAGGACAAAGAAATAAAGATGCTAGAGCAAGAAACAGAAGTGATGAGGTGGTAATGTAAAGCAAGGTGCCATATGTGGATGTGTTTGGTGACTGAACAGTGCTTCTATTGCCTATATAATTGTTTGAAAACCAATATAGTCTTGTACCTCACATAAATTCGTACCAAATAAATAAATAAATACGTAATTTAAAGTGGCTTGAATTACAGTAGGTGCGGAAAGTATTGACTTTTTTTGCCGACGTCATTCTTTTTCACGTTAAGTGAAGTAGGGTCAATACTACCCTCCCCTGTGATGCGAAATGAGCTGACGCTTTTTCAACGGGAGCTGGCAATCCTGCTTGATAGGTTTGGCACCACAGGAGCAGGCTCAGTAATGTTTGGGCAGCCACAGGAGGAGGATTGCCTCTGTGTGTGATGCACCACGAGGGCATGTTTTGACTCAAATTACACAGTTACTTGGTTACCTACCACATTCTCATTATGCCTAAAGTAACCACAAGCAAGGACAAACGTGTGGAAGTGATTACTTTATACAAAGCTGGCCACAAACTCCCATTTATTGCAAATCAGATGGTGTTAGACTGAGGACAGTGCAGAGACTGGTGAAGCAGTTCAAGGACAGTGGGGAGGCCATTCCTCCCACTCCACTTCCCAAGCCTGGGAGACCTCGTAAGACAACCTTCAGGACCCGTCAGCTGATCTCAAGGCAAGTTAGCAAGGATCCAAGGCTAACAGCACGGGATTTAAAAGAAAAGAACCCACAGTTGCTGGCAGATGTGTCTGTCAGAAGTGTGCAGCTGCTGTTGCATGACGATCTGGGCTACAGGAGTTTTTGTGCTCGTAAAAAACCACTGCTAACTGCACTTCAGAAGAAAAAGAGAGTAAATTTTTGTAAGAAATATCTTGCCTGGAGTGAGGAGCAATGGAAAACTGTGCTTTGGAGTGATGAGTCAACATTTACTGTCACTGGTACCCCTTCATCACGAGTGTACCGCAAACCAGGCAGTGACCCCCTGGATCCTAAGTACAATTCCAAGTTTGTTAAATACCCAGCCTCACTCATGGCTTGGGGCTGCTTTACATATTATGGTGTTGGTAGGTTGGTAATTCTACCTGCAAATGAAAAAGTGAACCAGAACAATTATTTGGAGCTCTTATATGATGTTTTAAGTGACTTTTGATAAAACCAAGGCAAGAGTGTTTATGCAAGATTCTGCCCCTGCACATGTTGCAAAGTCAGTGAAACAGTGGCTAACAGACTCTGAGGTTCCCTTTATTCGAGATTGGCCCGGAAACAGCCCGGATATCAATCCAATTGAAAATTTATGGGCGCACATGAAGCGGCAGCTGCGTAGTATGGACACATCATCTTTGCCTAAACTTGAGGCTGCAGCTATGGAGCAGTTTTAGTCCGTCTGTTCTGCAAAACTACGCCATCAGTCTCCCCAGACGCCTTAAGAAGATAATAAAGGTGAAGGGGAATGCCAGTAAATACTAAATTCAATGGTGAGTGTTAATTTATTTGTTTCTCCTTGCTAACCACAAGAATGTTTTCTTTTTTTAAGATGGTGTCAACACTTTCCGCGCCTACTGTAGTTAACCCTTCCATAGTTCGTTTTCTTTGTAGCCAGGTGCCATGAGAATGAAGGAAAATGTAAGGCTGACTGACACCTGTACACCACAGGAGGGCAGTTTCTCTATGAATTTTCGATGTTTCTCACCAATAGCAGAGGTTTGGGGGGGGGTGTTGAAATCCAGTCTGGTTCTGAGGGTGTGTTGGGTAAAAAATTTGTCGGGACTGGACGGGTTAAACAAAAGCAGGACCCAACACACTCTTCTGTGTATTGATTCATAACACTATAGCCGGTTTCACCGAGTCTGACGCACTGATTTTGCCACCTGATGACAAGTGGTTCTGGTAACAATGCGCGATGAACTTGGGCTGTGTTTGGTCAGCTTCCGTTGTGTTTGAATGTGCATCAAACTGACTTTGTATTCCAACCAGCGCCCTCATTTATTTGTAAGATGCCAAATTATACAGAAACAAATTAAAGCAATGATATTGTGAATGATAAATATGTGCCTTTTAGATTACTAGAGATAATACTGAATGACACTGATATCAAAACTAAGTAAAGATGCGACTTTACGCATACGGACAACAGTTAGCAACTGGCGGGAATTAGGACGTTCATAGCAAGGTGGTTCTGAGGTCCTTTGAAGGCTCGAATGTTTCTCCCACCACTACTACACAGTGTCAGTTTACAGTCTACACCAAACCCCTTTTTACCACATTTACTAATATACAGCCTTACCCTAGATACGCATAGCTTATCTTCCAATAATTATGATTTGAGTAATACACACACACACACACACACATACCTCACTGGGGCCAATACATGCTATTCTTAATACATATAGTGTACCTTCTTAGGTAACAGTAGCTTTTAAAAATCTGCATTCATTTGTATTCATGGTCAGATTCAGTAAAATTATTTCTTACATTAATAAGTTTGGTGTTTGATTTTCCTGAACATTTTCATAAGTATCATAAGAGACAGACATACAGACAGACGGACATCCTATCCCTGACTACCATGCACCCTTTCCTCGAGCATGATGTACAGTAATCTCTTTACTATTCGGATGCCCATTATTCGGATCCCTCAGTATTCAGACATCGGGGGCTGTCCGCCCCCCAAAATGCCCAAAAATTCGAAAAAATCCACAAAAAAATCCAATTTTTTTGGACTGCGTCAGTTTGAATTTCCCGCGCATGCTGATAGGCTGTGTTTTCGCGCCTCGTGCCTCTCTGTCGGTCCCATTTCCCGCTCTGTTCCTGCCTCGTAAACACGCTCCGACAATGGCGGCCGAAGTGATTGCTTTTGTGGTGATACCCTACCTCCTGCAGGGTTTGATGCTGCTCTTCACCTTGTTCATCATCTGTGTGATGATGGCCCTGCCACCTGAGAAGCGGAAGATAGTGGTTCTGACTCTGGAGAAGAAGAGGGAGGTATTGGAGAAGGTGGATGCCGGGTGGCCGACATCACGGATTCGTCGTGAATTCAACCTCCCTCCCTCAACCTTGTTTGATATCAAGAAGTCCCGAGACAAACTACAGCAGTACACGGCTGATTTCGCTTTGAAGACCAAATGAAACGTGCAGAGGAAGGTACTGTTTACTCCTAAGTATGCTGAGATTGAATAAATTCTCCAGGACTCGTCACTAAACCACACGGGAATTTACTGTTATGTACAGTGCAGTGAAGTGAAGTGATGCAAGGTATGCGAAAGAAAACGTTGTGGAAAGTGCTTGTGAGAAGTGCTGGTGAGTGTAAAGTGCACCGGAAGTGCTAGGGTGTGTCAGGTGCAAGGTCTTACTGTCAGAGTCTGAGATGATCGAGCGTGTTATACATCAGGACGGCGGCAACATTCTGGTAAGTACCCTAACTTCATCAAAATTCCTTGTTTTGTTCTTTCCATATCATTAATCTCATGTATAAACTGTGTGAAAGATGATTTCTATAATGATTTCATGTTTAACCTGTTTTCATCATGCTGTAAATGGGTTAAAAAGTTGCCCTGAAAGTTAATCATAATTTCCTGCTTTCAATTTAATTTTTTCATGCATGGTTTTTAAGTGCACCAGCTATGAAAAAGGTGAATGCCAGTGAATTTCATGTCCGGTCGTAACCTAACCTAACCTAACCTAACCATTTTGTTAATCACAATTTCCTACTTTTAATTTAATTTTTTCATTCATGATTACCACTAGTATTGAAGTGCACCAGCTGTGAAAAAGGTGAATGCCAATGATTTTCATGTCCTGTACCTAAGCAAAGCTGCCAACTCAGTGAACAGCTGAGCCTAACTTACCTCAAATTCATTCTTTTTGGGTAAAATTTAAATTAATTCATGCTTTGTGTTGATTATTTTAGTGCACTAGCTGTGAAAAAGGTGAATGCCAGTGAATTTCATGTCCGGTCATAACCTAGCCTAACCTAACCATTTTGTTAATCATAATTTCCTCCTTTTAATTTAATATTTTCATGCACGATTACCACTAGTATTGAAGTGCACCATCTGTGAAAAAGGTGAATGCCAATGATTTTCATGTCCTGTGCCTAAACAAAGCTGCCAACTCAGTGAACAGCTGAGCCTAACTTACCTCAAATTCATTCTTGTTGTGTAAGATTTAAATTAATTCATCTATCTATCTATCTATTGCCAGACGCCTCAATCCCGCACGGGGTGGCCACAAACAAATCGCCTCCATGTCACTCTGTCCCCTGCCATTTCACTACCACGCTCCCAACTCGCACCCCCCTCTCTCATATACATCTCCACTCCATCCCTTCATCTCATCCTCGGCCTCCCCCTCCCTCTCGCTCCCTCCACCTCACTCACATACACTCTCCTCATCAGTCTTCCACTCTCCATCCTCTCCACATGCCCAAACCACCTTAACTTGTTTCTCCTAACGCTTCCCATCACGTCCTCAACCACACCACAACACTCCTTCACTTCCTCATTTGTTAGTCTGTCTCTCCATGTGACTCCACATGCTCCTCTCAAATAACTCATTTCCAATGCTCTCACTCTTGACTTCTGTCCTTCCAACAGGGTCCAAGCTTCACTTTCATATGTCAGAGTTGGTATCACAATACTGTCATATAATAACTTTTTCACTACCATGCTCACCTCCCTGTTTCTTATCACTGCTTTCAACGAACCATCATCCTTCCTTCCCTGCTGCACCCTTTTTAGCACTTCACCCTCCAGACTTCCATCCTTACTCATCACAATGCCCAAGTACTTAAATCCACTCACATTCTCCATATCCTTCCCATCCAATCTCACTGTACATTCACTAGCTTCACTTCTCTCGAAGACCATCACTTTACTCTTCCCTACATTCTCCTTTAGATTCCGTTTCTTACACACTCTCTCAGACTCATCTACCAAGCCTTGCAGCTCCCCTTCGTCTTCACTCAACAACACAGTATCATCTGCAAACAACAGTACAGGAAGTTACCAAACGCTGCCCTCTCTCACTAGGGCCGCTCCAACATACAGTGCCCGACCTTGTATCTCTTTTATAACCCCATCCATATTCAGATTGAACAACCATGGAGACACGACACATCCTTGTTTGATTCCAACCTTCAAATGGAAAGATTCACTCAGTTTGCCATCCACATGCACTGCAGCCTTAGCACCCTCATACATACTCTTCACTGCCTTCAACAACTTCCCATCCACTCCATATATTCTTAATACCTTCCACAAACCTTGTCTATCCACCCTGTCATATGCTTTCTCCAGATCCATGAAGGCTGCATACAACTTCTTGCCCTTCTCTAGAAACTTTTCCACTAAGGATCTAAGAATGAATATCTGGTCTACACAACCTCTTCCCTTCCTAAAACCTCCTTGTTCTTCTCCAACTAATTCCTCAGTAATTTCCCTAACTCTGTCAATAAGTATCCTACCATATACTTTTCTTATTACACTGAGAAGGCTAATGCCACTGTGATTGCCACACACAGCTTTTTCCCCTTTTCCTTTGTACAGAGGAATAATTATACCTGACTTCCAATCCTCCGGGACTGTACCCTCCTCCCAAGCCAATCTGCACACCTTCCACATCCATTCCATTACTATCTCTCCCCCATGCTTCAGCATTTCACCACACACTCCATCAATTCCTGGGGCTTTCCCCATTTTAACTTTCTTCATTGCTTCCACCACTTCCATCCTGGTGATATCTTCCTCTCTTCTCACAACCCTCCTTCTCCCTGCCATTCCCCAGCCACTTAAACTTGCATTACTTTCATTCTCTGTGTTCAACATTTCATTAAAGTGTTCTCTCTATCTGTTTACTTTTTCTCCCTTCTCCACTAGTAATCTACCATTTTTATCTTTCACACCCCCACTGACTCCACTGGCACCCTGTCTAGCTCTCTTTACCTCCTTCCAGAACATTTTCTTACATTCCCTCCACTTTGCACTCAAATTCCTTCCAAATTCCTCATCCACTCTCTTCTTACTCTTACTAATCTTTTCACCTCTCTCCTCCTCACTACATATAACTGTCTCGTCCGTCTCTCAGCTTCTTCGTCGCCCCTCTTCCTCATCCACTCATTATATGGTTTCTTCTTTTGTGCCACAGCCTCTCTCACCTCTTCAGTCCACCATGCTGTTCCCTGAACCCCCTTTCGTCTTCTCTTCACCCCACATACCACCTCACATGCTGCACAGATTTCTTCTGTGAATACCTAGCACACACCTTCCACGTCCCCTATCTGCTTCAATCTTTGTTAATTATTTTAGTGGACTAGCTGTGAAAAAGGTGAATGCCAGTGAATTTCATGTCCGGTCATAACCTAACCTAACCTAACCATTTTTCTGGTAACAGTTTACATCATTTACTGTATTTGATGCTTTGTATCCAATAATTTAGTGCATAAAATGTGAGAAAAGATGATTTCCATGTCCAATACTTACTTATACTATGCTGGCAAGTTCTGAGCATCTATGCCTTACTCATCTCTAAATCATCATTTTTTGGTTAAAATTCAATTAATTCATGCTTTTTGTGCATTATTTATGTGAAAAGGGACCTAAATAAGTGCTATACATGTCCGGTAGGGAGGTAGGAAGGTAGTTTTCTGATTTAGGTTAGCTAAGGTTAGGGTCATGAATGACCGGTGCTGGAGCTGCAGGCCCAATATTCGGACAAGACCAATGTCCGGACATGCCTTTGGCTCTATTACGTTGGATAGTGGAGGGATTACTGTACCTCTGTCCCCTTGACTGAGAGGAGCTGGGAAAGTAATGGATTACATCACTGTAGAATGAACCGAATTTTTGTTAATGGTGGAACACAGGAAAGCAAGATAAAAGCAAACCCCATGAGAAAATAATACTTCAATTATGCTACTATAATACAACTGCATGCACTGTGAACGAAATAAAACATAACGAAATGAATTTAAGCAAATAAATCAGTCGCTGACTGTTGTCCATATGCGTCCAGTCGTGACTTTACTTAGTTTTGCTATCAGTGTCATTCAGTTTTGTCTCTAGTAATTTATAAGGCACATACAGTAATCCCTCTAATATTTGGACGTCCAATTCTTGGATATACTCACTATTCGGTTATTCTGGCCTGCCCAACCCTCAAAATGCAAAAAAAAAAAAAAAAAAATCGATTAATTTTCGATTTTGGGGGATTGCGTCAGTTTGAATTTCCCGCGCGCGCCGATCCGCTCTGTTTACACTCGTGGCACCACTATCGGTCGCCATTACCCACTCCCCTCCTCCCTCGTGAACAACTCCGAAAATGGCGGCCGAAGTGATTGCTTTTGTGGTGATACCCTTCTTCCTACAGTGCTTGATACTGCTCTTCACCTTCTTCATCATGTGTGTGATGATGTCCCCACCTCCTGCGAAGAGGAAGAAAGTGGTTCTGACTCTGGAGAAGAAGAGGCAAATATTGGACAAGGTGGACGCCGGCTGGTCAACAGGGCGCATCTTACGTGAGTTCAACCTCCCTCGCTCCACCTTGTTTGATATCAAGAAGTCCCGAGACAAACTACAGCAGTACACGGCTGATTTCGCATCGAAGACCAGACGAAACGTGCAGAGGAAGGTGATGTTTACACCTAAGTATGCAGACATCGACCGCTCCACGTTGATTTCGTATCGACAGCAACATGCTGCTGGTGTGTTGGTACGTGGAACGGAGCTGAAAGCTGCTGCTGAGAAGTTCACAAGGCTCCATGGATCGTCACTAGACCACACGGGAATTTACTGTTGTGTACAGTTCAGTGAAGTGATGTTATTCCAGTTATAAAAAGAAAACCTTGGTGAAAGTGTTGGTGAGAAGTGCTTGTGACTCTCAAGTGGAAAGGTGTGTCAGGTGCAACGTCTTTCTGTCAGAGTCAGAGATGATAGAGTGGGTTATTACATCAGGACGGCCGCTTTTTGTTCGTAAGTACCCTAACTTCATGCCTAACGTGTTTTCATCATGCTGTACATGTGTTAAAAAATTACCGAAAATGTTAATCATAATTTCCTGTTTGCTGTTTAATTTTCCCATGCATGGTTCTTAAGTAAAACAACTAGAAAAAAGGTTGAAGCAGTGAATTTCATGTCCAGTCCTAACCTAACCTAACCTATGGTTACCATAAAGATTTTCATGCCTAATGTGTTTTCATCATGCTGTACATGTTAAAAAATTACTGAAAATGTTAATCATAATTTCCTGCTTGCTATTTAATTTTTCCATGCATGGTTCTTAAGTAAAACAGCTAGAAAAAAGGTTGAAGCAGTTAATTTCATGTCCGGTCCTAACCTAACCTAACCTATGGTTACCATAAAGATTTTCATGCCTAACCTGTTTTCATGGTGCTGTTAATGTGTTAAAAAGTTACCCTAAATGTTAATCATAATTTCCTGCTTGCAATTTAATTTATCCATGCATGGTTCTTAAGTAAAACAGCTAGAAAAAAGGTTGAAGCAGTTAATTTCATGTCCGGTCCTAACCTAACCTAACCTAACCTATGGTTACCATAAAGATTTTCATGCCTAACCTGTTTTCATCATGCTGTACATGTGTTAAGAAATTACCATAAATGTTAATCATAATTTCTTGCTTGCAATTTAATTTTGCCATGCATGGTTCTTAAGTAAAATAGCTAGAAAAAAGGTTGAAGCAGTGAATTTCATGTCCGGCCCTAACTTAACCTAACCTATGGTTACCATAAAGATTTTCATGCCTAACCTGTTTTCATCATGCTGTACATGTGTTAAGAAATTACCCTAAATGTTAATCATAATTTTCTGCTTGCAATTTAATTTTGCCATGCATGGTTCTTAAGTAAAACAGCTAGAAAAAAGGTTGAGGCAGTGAATTTCATGTCCGGTCCTAACCGAACCTAACCTAACATTGTGTTAATCATAATTTCCTGCTTTTAATTTAATTCTTTCATGCATGGTTATTAAGTGCACCAGGTATGAAAAAGGTTGAAGCAGTGAATTTGATGTCCGGTCATAACCTAACCTAACCTAACCTAAACCTAACTCACCTAACCTAACCTAACCATTTTTCTGGTAGCAATTAACATCATTTACTGTATTTGATGCTTTCTATCCAATGATTTTATGCATAAAATATGAGAAAAGATGATTTCCATGTCCGACACTTACTTATACTATGCTGGCAAGTTCTGAGCTCCTATGACTCACTCACCCCTAAATCATCATTTTTTGGTTAAAATTCAATAAATTCATGCTATGTGTGCATTATTTATGTGAAAAGGGACCTAAATAAGTGCTATACATTTCCACTAGGGAGGTAGGAAGGTAGTTTTCTGATTTGGGTTAGGTTAGGTTAGGGTCATGAAAAACCAGTGCTGGAACTTCTGGACCAATATCCGGACAAAACCAATATTCGGACATGCCTTTGGCTCTATTACAACGGATATTGGAGGGATTACTATTTATCATTAAAGATATCATTGGTTTAATTTGTTTCTGTATGATCTGGTATCTTACAAATAAATGAGGGTGCTGGTTGGAATACAAAGTCAGTTTGGTGCACATTGAAACACAACGGAAGCTGACCAAACACAGCCCAAGTTCATAGCGCAGTGTTACCAAACCCACTTGTCCTCAGGTGGCCAAATCAGTGCGTCAGACTCAGTGAAACTGACTGTAGTTAGCACACCATCCAAGATAGCTACATGACTAATTTTGAACAAATTATCTTCATAATTTTTTAACAAAATGGCACCTCATGTCTCCCTTGCTCCCTCACAACTCTATTTTAAAGTACTGCACTCAACAAGGAGATTAATAACCAGCCTCACACAACTGCACCTACTCCACACGACCAACACAATGTATACTTCTCACAACACAAGACATAAAGTAAAGCATTTGATGGCATCCTCCAGAAGTACAGTACTCTCTAAAATTTACAGCCTAGGCATGAAAAGCAACTTAAAACACTGGACTGTCAACTACTTATCTGGTAGGCAAGCATATGTTACACTCCAGGGCAAGTCATCATGAGCACAAAACTACCCTAATGGATTCCACAGGACTCTGTTCTGTCACCGACACTTTTGAATCTACATGTGCATGAAATTTCTAGGCTCTAACCATGCACAGCCATTGCTCCATATGCAGATAATTACCCTAACAACCTCACACCACATTGCAGACAGCCCATTCACTGCAACAAGACACCTTAACCTACACGGATCATGGACAGTAGGGTGACGATCACTTCAGCCAGATCCACCAGTACACCCATCACTAGCAACATTCATGGGCACAGGTACAGACACAACGTCACACTAAACAATGTACCCATGTCATTTACCCTTCCCACTAAAATCCTTGGAGTGATATATGGCACGAGATTTACCTTGAAGGGCCACATCCCAGACTCACTGCACTCCAGGCAATTACAGGGACAGACTTTGGGCAACAAACAGAAATCAATTTCTCTACAAGCAATACTTAAAAAATCATCGTTGCTTAGTGCCTTTCCAGAATGGGCTCTCATACTATCCAACACCCACTTCAACATACTGGAGACCATTATGATTGTTGCTTTATGCATCATCACAGGCTGCACCAGCACCACTCCCACAGATCACTTACAGTTTGAAGCCAAAATCTTCCCTTTTAGAAAATATCTTTGACATGTGAGGCACACAGTTCTATGTGGTAGTCTGTGCAAATACACAATGCCTGTGATTACAACATAAATAAACACACAAAATAATCACCACACAACCATTACCAAACTCTTTTCAACAACATCTTACCTCTAGACACTCCAACAGTAGCACTGAAGAAGCACCTACATAGCCATTGTGTATGTAGGGCAGTACCATATCACAGTCAGAACAGTATATTGCAATCCTCCCCTCCTGACCTCTATCCATTACAGGTGTCTCTTTTCTATTGCTGCTTCAGTGGCCACCGTTCCTCTGAACTGTCTGCTTGCATCCCTCCACCTCTACGACGGGCATGTAGTACCCGTCTAGCAACAAACTCTCATCCCTTTTCTGTCCAACTCTCAAATGCAAGAGTTAACCATTACTCCCAGTCCTTCATTTATGCAACTGGTCAACTCTGGAACTGTCTTCCTCTGTCTGTATTTCCTACTTCCTATGATCTCCAGTCTTTCAAACGCAGTGTGTCCAGGCATCTCGAATTGAACGGATCTTGAATTTGGCTCTCTTTTGTATTGTTTTTGCTTTTTCTTGGAAGGAACAGTATGCAGGCCTGTGGCCTTTGGTTCCTTCTTCCTTGCATTAAAAAAAAAAAAAAAAAAGAGCATATAAGGTAGATTTGACGACCTGATCT
>JAGKTI010001400.1:63118-86299 GCA_018397915.1 Birgus latro | reverse complement strand
GTTGGTAATTCTACCTGCAAATGAAAAAGTGAACCAGAACAATTATTTGGAGCTCTTATGTGATGTTTTAAGTGACTCTTTTGATAAAACCAAGGCAAGAGTATTTATGCAAGATTCTGCCCCTGCACATGTTGCAAAGTCAGTGAAACAGTGGCTAACAGACTGTGAGGTTCCCTTTATTCGAGATTGGCCTGGAAACAGCCCAGATATCAATCCCATCGAGAATTTATGGGCGCACATGAAGCGGCAGCTGCGTAGTATGGACACATCATCTTTGCCCAAACTTGAGGCTGCAGCTATGGACAAGTTTTAGTCCGTCTGTTCTGCAAAACTACGCCACCAGTCTCCCCAGACGCCTTAAGAAGATAATAAAGGTGAAGGGGAATGCCAGTAAATACTAAATTCAATGGTGAGTGTTAATTTATTTGTTTCTCCTTGCTAACCACAAGAATGTTTTCTTTTTTTAAGATGGCGTCAACACTTTCCGCGCCTACTGTATATGAAATAAAGGGAAATTGGTCGACATCACCCCAAGGTAAGCACTTTTTCCCACTCTTTCTCTCGACTCTACCTCTTAATTTTAAATTTTATGATGATAAATGAAACAAACACGAACTGATGTACTGTGCAGTGATATTAATGAGAAAACATCATAGGTAAGAAACATTAAAAAAAAAAAAATGCATTTACACTGATGTAAAGATTGGCTTGGTGTACGGGACTGGTGGCGGGGCGAGGATTGGCTTGGTGTACGGGACTGGTGGCGGGGCGAGGATTGGCTTGGTGTACGGGACTGGTGGCGGGACGAGGATTGGCTTGGTGTACGGGACTGGTGGCGGGGCGAGGCTTGGCTACTGTTGCCCCGCGGGGCCTAAGTCATCACTATCACTGTTGGCAGATATTTCCACATCTTGCTGTGTTTTTTCTGCCTCTCTCATGAATCCTTCAAAGTCAGAATCGTCACTGAGGTCATCAGAATGAAAAAGGTTAGGGATGCTAGGATCACTGGCTGCTTGGGGAGGGGTGGCAGGACGGCTGGTTGATGGGGCAGGGTCTCTTGGAGTTCTCTTGAATTTTGTGATTAGAGACTGCTTGCTGTTGTTAACCCCATCTCTGTGGAGGTCAGCATAAAAGCGAAGCGGCCGAGAATTAATGATGCATAACCTGGCCAATATTCTCGCTGTCACTGACCAGCTGAAAAAAACCATCGTGAACAACGAATGTGACAATTTAGGGCTCAGCAAGCATGCCACGGTGTTGACAGGGCCCTTCGTTTTTATGCTGACCTACACAGAGATGGGGTTAACAAGAGGAAGCAGTGTCTAATCACAAAATTAACCCCAAGAGACCCTGCCCCATCGACCAGCCGTCCTGCCACCCCTCCCCAAGCAGCCAGCGATCCTAGCATCCCTAACCTTTTTCATTCTGATGACCCCAGTGACGATTCTGACTTCGAGGGATTCATGAGAGAGGCAGAAAAAACACAGCAAGATGCGGAAATATCTGCCGACAGTGATAGTGATGACGTAGGCCCCGCGGGGCCACAGTAGCCAAGCCTCGCCCCGTCACCAGTCCCGTTAACCACGCCAGTCTTCACATCAGTGTAAATGCATTTTTTTTTAAATATTTCTTACCTATGATGTTTTCTTATTAATATTACTGTACAGTACATCAGTTCATGTTTGTTTCATTTATCATCGTAAAATTAAGAGGTAGAGTCGAGATAAAGAGTGGGAAAAAGTGCTTACCTTGGAGTGAAGCCGACCAATTTGTAGTCAGCACTGCCTCACTCGCCACTGAACCTGTGTTTAAACCCCTTCCTTTTGAGGAACTGGCATAGCCAGCCATTCGATGCCTTGAAAGGTTTTGTTGGAGGATTAATGGCTTTTTTAAGGCACGTGTGATAGAATATCTTTGCCTGCTCCATTATATGGCACCCATCTAATGCAACCCCCCTTCCTTTTCCTTTCTTTGAATGTAGTGAGCAAGATATCTTTCCATTTTTATTAGCACTTCTTTGTTGTCCACCAGCATTCTACCATCAAATTGAGCACCTCCATAGTTATTTGCTGCTTGCTTGATTTGTTCACTGTTCTTTAAAATCATTCTCACTGTCGATTCACCAACACCAAACTCCTGGCCAATAGCAGAATTACCTTCACCTGCTTTTTTCTATTCAATCATTTTCAGTTTGGTCTCCAAAATTATTTTCTTGTTCTTCTTACCCATTGGTGCCATGATAACACTCGTGCAAGGTTGGACTGCTGGGGTATTGTGAGGAGCACCACGAAATTGTGAGGGTCAGTGACCTTGGTTGGAAACAGGTGCAAACAAACGTGGCGGGGCGGCAGACCACTGAACTAGGAGACTCAGTTTTTTTTTTTTTTTTTTTTTTTTTTTTTTGTGGTAGCAAAATAGTGCGTGAAGACGACGTTGGAAAGAAACAGTGTGGCAAAGTGTGTGATCAGTCGCAAAGTTCATAAATGTTAAAAATATATGACTTTTGGAACTACCTCGCAAAATTGGTGAATCGCAAAGTTGAAGGATGTACTGTACTTTCCACAATCCTTGTCTATCCACCCTGTCATATGCTTTCTCCAGATTCATGAAGGCTGCATACAACTTCTTTCCCATCTCTAGAAACTTTTCCACTAAGGATCTAAGAATGAATATCTGGTCTACACAACCTCTTTCCTTCCTAAAACCTCCCTGTTCTTCTCCAACTAATTCCTCTATTATTTCCCAAACTCTGTCAATAAGTATCCTACCATATACTTTTCCTATTACACTCAGAAGGCAAATGCCCCTATGATTACCACATACTGCTTTTTCCCCTTTTCCTTTGTACAGAGGAATAATTATACCTGACTTCCAATTGTCCAGGACTCTACCCTCCTCCCACCCCAATCTGCACACCTTCCACATCCATTCTATTACTCTCTCTCCCCCACGCTTCAGCATTTCACCACACACTCCATCAATTCCTGGGGCTTTCCCCATTTTAACTTTCTTCATTGCTTCCACCACTTCCATCCTACTGACTTCTTCCTCTCTTCTCACAAACCTTCTTCTCCCCGCCATTCCCCAGCCACTTATACTTGCATTCTCTATGTTCAACAGTTCATTAAAGTATTCTCTCCATCTGTTTACTTTTTCTCTCTTCTCCACTAGTAATCGTTTCGTTTTATTTTTGAAGGCTCCAACATGCTTGCATGCATCGGCCTTGGTCACCTAATGGCGGCTCTCCATGCTGCTTGATCTCTGGCAGCCTCCCTGTTCAGTCCCTTAACCCTTAAGTCACACTTAATGACCTCGTCCCATGTCTTTCTCGGTCTACCCCTCCCAACCCCTCCCCCAACATTAACACTTCTCGCCCTCTGTACCCAATTATCATCCCCCATCCTCTCCACATGTCCAAACAACCTCAGCCTACCTCTCCTCATCACAACAGCAATACACTCCAGTCCCATCCTACCTCTCAACTCTTCTATCGCAAACCCAGCCCCCCCAGGCCTCGCACGCAGGGACGCACTGCACATCCACCTAATCATTGTCATTTCTGTACGTTTAAACCTGCGAATATCCTCTTCCTTTACTGCCCAGGTCTCACTACCATACAGCATCACACTCCTAACACATGCTGCATACAAAGACCCCTTAGCACGTAAGGAGAGTCCTCTCAATGTCAGGAGAGGCAACAGCTCCCTGAACTTCTTCCAACCACTTCTCGCCCTAGCAACCGAGCTAACTCCAGCCCCACCTCCGGCACATAACATGTCTCCCAAATAACAACACTCCTCCACACACTCAAGAGACTTACCTGTAAGTTCAACCCTCTCACGCCTAACAATCTCCACCTGCTCTCCCCGACACACCGCACTGAAATCAGCATTATCTCGCAGTCTACCTCTAATACCACTACATCTCTTGTGCACCCATTTATCACAAACACTATACAAGATGGAATTACTTCCCATACCCATGTGGCAAACTGCACATGGCCACTCTCCCTCTCCTCTGATTGTACTGCCACCAACCCTAGATATCATCACTTTTGTTTTATCTGCATTTACCATTTTTATCTTTCACATCCCCACTGACTTCGTTGGCACCCTGTCTAGCTCTCTTTACCTCCTTCCAGAACATTTTCTTACATTCCCTTCACTGTGCACTCAAATTCCTTCCAGATTCCTCATTTACTCTCTTCTTACTCTCTTACTAATCTTTTCACCTCTCTCCTCCTCTCTACATATAACTCTCTCATCCGTCTCTCAGCTTCTTTGATGCCCCTGTTCCTCATCCACTCATTATATGCTTTCTTCTTTTGTGCCACAGCCTCTCTCACCTCTTCAGTCCACCATGCTGTTCCCTGAACCCCCTTTCGTCTTCTCTTCACCCCACACACCACCTCACATGCTGCACAGATTTCTTCTGTGAATATCTTGCACACACCTTCCACGTCCCCCATCTGTTCCAATCAATATTTACCCAATCACTCCTCCACTTCCTTTTTATATTCAGCCTTTACTCCATCGTCTTGTAACTTTTCTACCCTCCTTGTAAGAAATACTTCCTCCTGTCCTTCCCTTCTTCTCTTCCTCCATCTTGTTTGGATTCTGATTCTCCTGTAAATAAACCTCTCTTATCCTGCACGCAAAGGTTATGGAATTTACCCAACTATAACACAAGAGGGTGGTGGTACAGCTTTACAGAATACCACACAGTAAAGACATATTAGTGTGTACAGTTGTAATATACAGTTGTACATAATATATATACGTATGATTACTGTATAACTGTAGAGACGTAAGATAAGACAAATTTTACATCATAATATAGTGTGTAGTGTTCAAAGTGTACCACAAAGACACAGAACAGTGTACATAATGTAAAAATAATATATTTTAAGCTGCTGTTAGAAATAAGAGGAGAAAACAAGGCTCTCTGCCTGCCTGCTCTCAGTCGCATGCCACTGAGAGTGACCCTGACGTGCCACCACCCCTCTCACCACCATCCAGCCCATGTGCAATTTGAAGAGAGTAACATCAAATTCTTTGTTTTTTCAGCTATTCTGATCCATTTATGCATGTTCTGCCTGATTTCACAACACTATATTTTTTCCAAAATAATTCGTCCCACACGGACAAAAAATTGGAAAGTATCCAACCGTTTTAAGGATTAATTTAAACACATAAGCCACTGTATGAGTCACAACACCTACAAGGGAATCTGCTGTGTCGTTCCCACCACTCACTGCATACCCTACCCTACCCCTCTCAGTCTTGTGTCAATCATGAACAATGGGGGATGATGCTCCTGCCTTGCACCCCACACATGCAGCTCCTACCACAGCTCATGGGGCACCATGGACCTCTACAATAAATAATCGTACGACACTGGAACACCACTCATTGTAAACCTAAAGAGTTGTACTTTGCTGGGTATAGGGATTTTTATGACAGGTTTTATAGTTTTCATTGCAGCAATTTTTTGAAAAATCACTTTTTTGTGTGTGTATGAAAATGCCCGCTCCTGATGGTCAATTTTATAAAAAAATGCCCAACCCCAAGAGGTTATATTTTACTGTGTTATGCAATAAATTACTCATGGTGACATGTGAGAAAAGTTAAGAGGCAAATGGGATACTGACACATATTACAATGAACTGGTGGGGTTAATGTATGAAAATATCTTCTTGTGTGTGTTACATTTGGTATTTACTGAGTCTAAACCTTGTTAAAATAATACTGTGTTGTGCAGCAGACTGTTTATGTTTTATATGAGAATAACTTGGACTAAGAGGCAAATATGTGTGGATACTGTCATGAGTCAGAAGGTACACAATTATGTAAATGTAAACATACAGTGATCCCTTGACTTTACTTGTCCGGGTAATGGCTCCGTCTGGATAATGGACTTCTCCTCAGGCCCCCTTTCGTACATAAACCAACTCTGAAAGCCAGTGTAAAAGGCCACTATACCCATACCCCAATTTCCGATACATCGATAACCGACGATTCACTAGACCGAACAAAAGAAATGGGGGATCATTCTCACAATCCAAACAGCCATCGATTCACCAGTCTGAATGCTCCATCTCTCCCAAGGTTTGAAACGAGCGTGTCTGAACAGGATGTGGTGGTGCACACGGCTCTCCCTGTCCTCCCTCCATCCCCTCTTTTCTCCCCCTTTCCCTCCTCCATCCCCCAACATGCTCAGCACTGCCAGGCATGTCTCCCTCTCCATCCCCCTGCCCTCCCCCACCTCCGGTAGTCTAACTTCCCGTCCCCCCACCCTCCCCCACCCCAGCTTGTATTCCAAGTGTGTGTATGTTCTTACCTAATTGTATCCTCACAGGAATTAGTCAAGTTCGTACTGTCCCATGTCTTAAACCATTTTCATCATACATATCCTAAAATTTATTAATTGTTTTGGCACACACTATTTCATTCGGTAGTGCATTCCACTGATCAACTGACCTATTTGGGAAGCTAAATTTCCTTACGTCTTTATCGCCTCTCTTTTAATGCAGTTTTTTTGCTGTGTCCTCTTGCTGATGCATCCCCATAGGTTATGTAATCATTTATGTCTATTTTCTCTTTCCCTGATATGCATTTATAAAGCCTAATCACATCTCCTCTTTTCCTTCTCTCCTGTAGTGTAGGTAGATTCAGTTTTTCTAGTCTTTTTTCGTAGCTTAGATCCCTTAGGCTTGGTACCCATCTTGTAGCGGCCCTTTGAACTTTGTCAATCTTATCTAGGTGTCTCTTGAGATGAGGACTCCAGACCACTGACGCATACTCCAGGGCTGGTCTGATGAATGATGTTATCTTTTGTAGCATGTCTTCAATTATGTATGTGAATGCTATTCTCATACAGTATTTGCAATCAGTGTATGCATGTTTCAAACTTTCTCATTGATGTGATCAGCTGGAGATTATCTGTTACTAGTAATCACACCTAAGTCCTTCTCTCTTTCTGATGTGTGTAGGGTTTTACTTCCTAACTTATAATCCCAATCAGGTCTTTTTCCACTTTTACCAAACTTGATTACATGACACTTGTCCACACTGAATTCCATTTGCCATGTATTGCTCCATTCATGAGGTTTAATTCTTCTTGCAGCTCTTTACAAGAGTATGCATTAGTAATTCTCCTTTGTATTTTTGCATCATCAGCAAACATATTTAGATAGCTTTCATTTTCAATGTTGCTATCTATGTCATTTATACACACAAAAAACATAATTGGTGCCAGCACTGAGCCCTGTGGAACTCCGCTAGTCACTTCCCTCCATCATGAGTAACATCCCCTTAGTACTGATCTCATTTCCCTTTGTTTGAGAAAATCTTGCATTCAACAATACAGTTTGCCTCGGATTCCTCCTTGTTAGTACAGTTTCCATAAAACTCTTTGGTACGGTACTCTGTCAAATGCTTTCTTGAAATCTAGATAGATACTCTCCACCCATTCTTCTCATTTCTGCAGTGTCATAGTGACTCAACAGATTAGTAACACATGATTTTCCCTTTCTGAAACCAAACTGTCTTTCTGTTATCATATTGTGTTCTTCTAGATGATTTACCCAAACTTTTCTTATCAGCTTTTCTAGTACCTTGCTTACAACACTAGTTAGCAATACTGGTCAGTAGTTGAGTGGATTTTGTCTATTCCCTTTCTTGAATAAGGGAACAATGTTTGCTTTCTTCCAAATATCAGGTAGTTTACCTTGTCTCAAGGATTCCTTGAATATTAATGGTTTACTTAACTTCTTTGCACATTCACGTAGCACCCAACATGAAATTTCGTCAGGGCCATTTGCTTTTCCTTTGTCTAATTTACTTAACTCCTCCTGTATTACTTTTTCTAATATTTGTATATCTGGTAATATGTGAGGGCATGCATGTTCAGAGAAGTAGACTACAGTACCAGTCGAACAGGGCAGTACTCCCGAGGTGGATGGACAGCTGATGATAGGGATAGCTGGAGCTCCAGTTTCATCAGCCCTCAGGACTAGTTCCTGACCATCTGCCTTTGCTGAACTTTTTCAGTGTTTCAGTTACACAGAGGGTAGGCCAGCAAGCTCTCCAATACAAGTTTCTCTAACTGTCACCACCAAACTACATGCACTGTACACACTACACAACCTTTTGAAAATTCACAAAAATGGCAAAATCTAACAGTGCCTCGGAGTCCCCGGGAGGGGGACCACAAATGCCCCTACCATCCGCCCCTCTTCCAGTGATGATTCATGCCTGGAACCACTGTCTGACTCACTTCTTCTTCATTTCTGCAACATTCGCGGCCTTTCCTCAAATTTTCTTTCCGTGTAACACCACCTCTCCTCCTCTAAACCTCACCTTCTCTTCTTAATGGAGACTCAGCTGTCTGAGGCAACTGACAGCAAACCCTTTTCTGTATCCTCCTACTTTCTCTATACTCATTTCAAAGCCAAAGGTGGCTGTTGTGTATATGTACGCAACAACCTATCTTGCTCTCGTGTTCCTGAACTTGATTCTTCTGAATTCTCTGTTCTCTGGCTTTGGCTCTCCCATCATTCTCTGACTAAATATATCTGTGCTGTTTACTTATTGCCTAATTCTACTGACTATCAAATATTCTTTGACTATCTTACTTCTATGATGTAACACATTCTATCCATTTCTCCTTTCTCTGAAATCTCCATTCTAGGACATTTCACTGTTCACCACCACATTTGGCTCTCCTCTCCTTTCACTGATCCACCTGGTGAACAAGCCTATACCTTTTCTATCCTTAATGACCTAGAGCAGCTGGTACAGCACCCTACCCACATCCCTGATCACCTTGGAGAGAGCTCCAACATATTTGACCTTTTCCTTACAACTAATCCTTCTGCTTACACTGTTAATCTTTTCTCTCCATAGGTCTCCACCGATCATAACCTTATTATCTTAACCTGTCCTGTTGCTCCGGTGCAGCCTGGGGACCCTCCAAAGAAACGTCGTCTGTGGCACTTTGGAGCTGTGGATTGGGAGGCCCTCAGGCAGTACTGATTTTCCCTTGAATGACTATTGCTTCCATGGCCGGAAGCCATCTGCGTGTGCCTTGCGCATTACAGGGGTTATTCTCTAGGGCATGGAAGCATACATTCCCTTCTCATATCCTTTGTCTAATGCAAAAAAGCTTTGGTTTAATCACGCTTGTTCTAATGCTGTCTGCAACAAGGAGAGGGCCTACAAAAGGAACCGGAGCCAACTCACCCCTGAATCACATCTTTCTTATGTTTCAGCCCGGAATCATGCTAAGTCTGTTCTTCGCTCTACTAAAAATAATTTCATCCACACAAAATGTTCCCAACTCTCCAACTCAAATTCTTCATGCTCCTTCTGGCACCTTGCCAAAAACCTTTCTAACAACTTTACCTCATCATCCTTCCCTCCTCTTTTCTACTCTGATGGCTCTGTAGCTATTTCTTCTACTGATAAAGCCGATCTCTTTGCTCAGACTTTCTCCTCCAATTCCACCTTAGATGATTCCAGTGGTGTTCCTCCATCACCTCCCCTCTCTGGCTTCCTCATGGCTGACATTAAAATTTCTTCAGCTGATGTATTTTCAGCCATCACTGGCCTCAATACTAACAAGGCATATGGTCCTGATCGGGTCCCTCCTGTCATTCTCAAGTACTGTGCTCCTGTGCTTACACCCTGCCTAGGTAAACTCTTTCGCCTTTGTCTATCAACTTGTACCTTTCCTTCTTGCTGCAAGTTTGCTCTCATTCAGCCAGTCTCAAAGAAGGGTGACCATTCCCAAACCTCTAACTATCGTCCAACTGCTTTAACATCCTGTGTCTCAAAAGTGTTTGAGTCTATTCTTGACAAAAATTTTAAAGCATCTTTCCTATCACAACCTTCTTTCTGATCGTCAGTATGGGTTCCGTCAGGGACGCTCCACTGGCGATCTTCTCACCTACCTTTCAGACTCCTGGTCATCCTCCTTTTGAGACTTTGGCGAAAGCTTTGCCACTGCGCTTGACATCTCAAAGGCTTTCGATCAAGTCTGGTATAAATCTTTAATTTCTAAACTGTCCTCTTACGGTTTCTATCCTTCTATCTGTACCTTCATCTCTAGCTTCCTTTCTGATTGTTCTATAGCCGCTGTTGTAGATGGCCACCGTTCTTCTCCTAGATCTATCAACAGTGGTGTTCCTCAGGGCTCTGTCCTATCACCAACTCTCTTCCTTTTATTCATCAATGACCTTCTAAGCTGTACATCTAACCCTATCCACTCATACGCTGATGATTCCACCCTTCACCTTTCTATTCGGTTCCTGCAACGCCCATCTCAGCAGTTACTTCAACAAACAAGGGATGAGGCTATGGCACACCTAATGTCTGACTTGGCTCGTATCTCTGATTGGGGTAAAAATAATCTTGTTGTTTTTAATGCATCAAAAACTCAGTTCTTGCACCTATCAACCAGACAAAACCTTCCACAGGAGTACCCACTGATGTTTAATAATGTCCAGCTCGTTCCTACATCATCCTTGAACATGCTTGGGGTTTCATTCACTCGGGATTTATCTTGGGAAGAACATATTACATCTCTTGTGAAATCTGCTTCTAAGAGATTAGGTGTGCTAAGCTGACTCCGAACCTTCTTTACCCCTACACAGATGCTGACTTTATACACGGGTTTTATTCGCCCCTGTTTGGAGTACAACTCTCATGTGTGGGGAGGATCCCCACATACAGCCCTTCTCAATAGGATGGAGTCAAAGGCTTTTTGTCTCATTAACTCTCCTCCTCTTACTAGCTCCCTTCAACCTTTGTCTCTTCGCCGCACTGCTGCATCTTTATCTCTTTCCTATCACTACTTCAATGGCCACTGTTCCTCTGAACTGTCTGCTTGCATCCTTCCACCTCTACGACAGGCATGTAGTACCCGTCTAGCAACAACCTCTCATCCCTTTTCTGTCCAACTCTCTAATGCAAGAGTTATCCGTTACTCCCAGTCCTTCATTTATGCAACTGGTCAACTCTGGAACTGTCTTCCTCTGTCTGTATTTCCTACTTCCTATAATCTCCAGTCTTTCAAACGCAGTGTGTCCAGGCATCTCGAAATGAACGGATCTTGAATTTGGCTCTCTTTTGTGTTGTTTTTGTTTATTCTTGGAAGGAACGGTTTGTGGGCCCATGGCCTTTGGTTCCTTCTTCCTTGCATTAAAAAAAAAAAAAAAAAATCATCCCTCTCAAAAGTATTTCCTTCTGTTAAAACTGTTTGGAAATTCGTAGTTAGTACTTCACAAATATCTTTCTTTTGTGTACAGCTGATCCCTTCATCCGTAATGGATTGTATTTTTTTACTTTGCTTTTGCTTCAGATGTAGCTGTAAAATAGTTTTGGCTGATCACTACTTTTATTTATGATGTTTTCCTCAAACTGTCTTTGGGCTTCTCTCCTTATTCTTGTATAATCGTTTCTTGCCTGTTTATAGTTGTTATATGCCCTCTCACTATTGTGTCTTCTGTATCTATTCCACAACAAGTCGCTTTTTTCTTTTGATTTGTTTCATTCTCTATTAAACAATTTCTTTATTTTCTTTTCTGCTTCTTTGTGCTGTGGGATGTATTTTTGAACTCCTATTTCATAAAGTTCACAAAATTTTTCATATATAACATTTAAATCTTGTCCTCTAAGTTCCTTTCCCCAGTCTATTTCTAAGAAGTATTTCTTTATGTCATGATAGTTTCCCTTTTTGTAGTTAAGGATCTTTTTGTAATAACATTCATTACTGTTAGCTATGTCATATGCAATCCTGAAGTTGCAATTTAATACTGCATGGTTACTTTTGCCGAATGGAGGGTGATACATAATACTGTCGATGTCATTTTCTTGCCTAGTAAATATAATCTTATACTGATGGTACATCAAGTTCTCTTTTTCTGGTGCTTTCCTTTACATGTTGCACTAATAAAAACTCCTGCACTAGATCCAGGAATTTTTGGTCCCAACAGCTTTCCTGGCTTATCATATCTAGAGTATTCCAATTTACATTTTTGTATTGAAACCTCCAATTAGTATAATTCTTTCAGATTGCTCCTCCATTCTATATAGTAATGCTCTTAAACTCTGAATTATACTCTCTGCCAGATCCTCATATTTGCCTTTTTCCCATGTGTTTGATCTGGGTGGCATGTATGAATATGCCACAACTACTTTCCCATCGGATGTATTAACCCTTAAAATGCGGGGTTGTCGGAGGAACACCGTGCCCATCCCGCGGGGCAAATCAGCGCTCCGACTGATTTTTTAAAAATATTTGCCAAAAATCAGTCATTAGACCAAGAATATTATAATTACATATGCATATGACACATACCTTCAACTTTCTCCTGGGATGTTTTTCTAGCACTCGTCGACTACTGTAGGACTTGTGGAGACTTCTGAAGCTGGGTAATTAAGTCTCTACTTTACACTTCCCGACTTCCCGTAATATGAATACCACTGCCAGATATTAACACTAGAAACACTATTCAATGATTTCCAAGTAGTTTGGAATCCATACTAAAAAAAAAAAAAAAAACTGTGAAAGCAATGTAAAATACGATAGCGTACGAGCCTCCAACTCGTGCTAATTTGCCGCTGGCATTCTGTCACTTCTTACTCATATACACACTCACACTTTATTATTTCTAGTACTTTATTACACTTATACATATCTACAGTCCTTTACTGCTTTCCACACGATGTTTAGTAGGGGCTGAGGTCACAGGGCCTTCTATAATGGGCGCAAAAAAGCAGCAGAAATGGAGGGGCGAGACTGCGACGTGATCTCACTGTGAAGGATGAGAGCGAACTGAATGTACAATACGTATCTCGGTAGCCAAGAGTTGAAAATGTCACCTGCTAACACATATGCAAAGAAATAAGTCGTAGGAAATCTAGACAATACATAATAAATTAGGTAGTTCCAGGTGAATATAAATATCACTCAGGCTTCTCCCTTCCTTTCTTATATACATTTATAATACGAGAGTAGCTCATATGGCATATTTCACGGGGAAAAAAAAGCAGGGGAAATTAGCGAACGAGTGCAGGTTGGATGTTGCCAAGTGATAATTAGCCAATTCCAGGTGTATGGAATTATCAATTACCTTACTTTTTTATATATATATTATTTTGTATAAGAACAGGGCATGGGGCTCATTTCAATGGATGAAAACAGTGGAAAAATCCAGGGAAGATTTACTTAGCGCAGAGCGGCTGAGCAGACGACACAAGAGGGTACTGAAGGGGAGGTAGGGAGGGGAGTCTAGAACGGGGGAAAATGGCTAAACTGTCAACAATGGATGGGAGTACTGATGACATTAGCAACTCTGACTATTGTTGGACATTGGCAGTGCTGATAGATGATACAAGTCACCACCTGAAAGCCCGGGAGAATAAAAAAAAAAAAAACACACACACAGTCACAGAAGTGACGCCCCGCGGTATGATCCATTGCACCCGACCGTCACAAAAGAGACGACCTGCGGTTTAGGGGTCAATCTCTACTGCAAGCACTTCTACTTGCGAGGGTGTATCTAGTTCTATTTGTTTTACTTTTTGATTTTTCTTTGTTAATATCATAATTCTTCCTCCTTCTTTTAAGTTTCTACCTCTTCTCCATATACTGTCTTCCTCTAGGTTTAGGATGTCATTTGATATCCTTGGTGTTAATTTTGTTTCAGTCAGGCAAATAATATATGGTTCATTTTCTTTGATGTAATCATTCATTTATAATAATTTAGATACCAATCCATCTACATTTGAGTACATCAACTTAATCACCTTGTTTACATACCTGTCATGACTTAGGTCTATTACCTTCCTCCTTTTTAATCCCTCCTGGTTAAGTACCACTTTCGAACCTGCAATCCAATTACAGTGGAACCCTGATTTTCGTACACATCTCTATTCATACAAGTCGGTTTTCATACAGCTTTTTCGTGTAAAAATTGCATCAGTTTTCGTATGGCGACCTGCTATTCGCAGTAAGAGAAGTGGCATCGTGGGTGCTACGTGGTCACCAATCCCGCTTTGTCTTCCACCAGCTATGCATCAGTCATACAGGATCCATTAAACTTTGTGATAAATTATGTATTTTTGTTAGAAAATTGTAAATACAGCAATCATGGGCCCTAAGAAGATTAGTGAGTCAGGTGGAGCTAAAAGAAAAGAAGTGAGAACAACAATTGAGCTGAAAAAAGAACTCATTGCAAAGTTTCAAAATGGAACCCGTGTCTCCGATCTTGCCATTCATTATGGTATGGTAAAATCTACTGTTTCATCCATACTAAAAATGGATTAATGCAAAATACATTGTTTCTCATGGGAAAAAATGATTCGGTTTTCGAACAATTCACAACTCGTACAGCTTCCAGGAACGAATTGTGTATGAATTTCGGGGTTCTACTGTACTTTGTAAAAAAATGTATTTTTCTCCTCCTCTGATCTTCCCTCGTTCTTTGTTTTTGCCTCCTTCCTCTTCTCTTCCTGTAATTCCATTTCCTCTTCAGTTAGGCATCTTTTTATCCACACACTGTTGAACTCCTCTTTTTCCATAAGTTTCTTAGCATTTTTTAGTACCTCCTCCACAGTGTTTACACTCTGGAATGTTACTTTTAGGGGCCTTGGTTTATTTCTCTCATATTTCCCTAGCCTTTTGTGCTCCTCTATGTCTTTATTGCAGATTTCCTCTGATACTTCCTTCAATATACTCATTACATTTGCTATCTCGTTTTTGTTTCTCGAGATCTTATTTTTTATTTCTTTCTCCTCTATCCCAATGATTACAATAGATTTGTTAATATCTGCTGAATCTCTGACCAATTTGGGATTGTTTTGGATTATTTTCTTCACTTCCTTTTTAATGCTTTTCTCTTCAATTCTTGTTCCTAAGTCTTTCTTTACTTTCACCAATTCAGCATATGCGGTTTCCACATCATTTTTGTAACTTCGCATCGCTTCATTCACCTGGGTTATCTTCTCCTCAATATCAGAGCTCTGATCTATCAGACTGCTTAGCTGCCTAATTGTCTCTGTATCATTTTTGAACTCCTCCATGATACTCTCGTGGTTGACAACCGTACTTGCCGTTTCACTAACTTTTCTTCTAAGTGAACCCACTTCTACTGTTGTGTCTTTCTTGTTTACTTCCTTTACTAATTTTTCTATTTCCTCCTCCTGCATGTGCAACTGTTTCTTAATTTCATCCATTTCACTCTGAAATGCCATCTCCAATCTGTTTACCCGTTCTGCCACCTGATTGTACGTCTCCATTTCAACCAGTTCCTGGTAGAAATCATCATCCTTCTTTCTACCTTTATCTCTTTTCTTAGCTCCCTCCAAACTTGTTTTACTAAAGTAGGTGGCCATCATGTGGTACTAAGAGCACAGACTGTACTTACATTTCACGGCACGTAGACAAAACACAATCAGCTGATCGGCACATTCCTGCACTACTTTGTTTATTCTGCTATTTGAACAACAGTCTTACTTTAAAACTTCCTCTTTTATATTAGGACACCATTTAGTATAACCTGGTACAGAGCCTAAAACTTCCTCTTTTATATTAGGGCACCATTTAGTATAACCTGGTACAGAGCCTGACTCATATACAGATACTAAATTAGGTATAGCTCGTTGTAGCCAGGCTTGGCCTGGCGGAACAATGTGACATATGTCTTCCCTGCTCAGTGCCTCAAGTGTATTTACCTATTTACCTATTTGTAGTATACAGGAATTGAGCTAAGCTCGTGTTGTCCTGTCTCCATATCTGCATTCATCTAATCTAGTTTTAAATACATGAATGTTTTTCGCCTGCACCACCTCTTCATCTAAGTCATTCCAAATACTTATGCTTCTATTCGGGAAACTGAACCTTTTGAGATCATTAAGACATCTACTTTTCCTCAACTTGAAGCCATGACCTCTTCTTCTTCCATCATCCAACACAAAAAGATCCTCTCTATCCACCCTTTCCAATTTTCTTACATTTCTAAATATCGTGATCAAGTCACCTCTTTCCCTTCTCTCGCGCAGTGTTGATAACTTCAGTTTTTCAAATCTCTCCTCGTAGGTGAGTTCCCTTAAACGTGGTATCATCTTCGTTGCCATCCGTTGAACCCTTTCTAGTTTATCAATATGCTTCTTCAAATGAGGTGACCATACCACCGCCGCATACTCTAGTCTTGGTCTTATCATGGTCACTATCAACTCCCTCAACATTTCCTCATCCATATAATTAAAAGCCACTCTCATGTTGGTCAGTATTTCATAAGTTCCCCCAATAATTTTGTTTATATGCTTCTCTGGTGACAAGTCATCCCAAATAATCACTCCCAAGTCTTTCTCATCCTTTCTTTTACTAATCATCTCATTGCCCATTTCATATGTCCAGTGTGGTCTTCTTTCACTTATACCCATTTCTAATACACGACACTTCTTGGCATTAAAGTCCATTTTCCAAGTCTGGCTCCAGCTGTGTAGTTTGTCCAAGTCCTCTTGCAGTTCTTTACAACTATCAATAAATTTAATATGTTTCATAATTTTAGCATCATCTGCAAACATACTCATGTAACTATTCAAACCCTCTGGCAAATCATTTACATATATCAGAAACATTACTGGGGCCAGGACAGAGCCCTGGGGTACTCCACTAGTCACATTTCTCCACTGTGAAACCCTGTCTCTTTTTACTGTTCTCATCTGCCTTCCTGTCAAATAATCTCCCATCCATTCTAATAGTTTCCCATGCACCCCTCCAAAGGTCCTCAACTTCCACAATAGTCTCTTATAGGGCACCCTGTCAAATGCTTTCTTAAGATCCAGACAGATACAGTCCGCCCATCCCTCTCTCTCCTGCACGACATCTGTTACCCTACTGTAGAAACTTAATAGGTTAGTAACACATGATCTTCCTTCCCTAAAACCAAATTGTCTTGGTGTTATCACTTCATTTTCTTCTAAATACTTTATCCATCTTTTTCTAATAACTTTCTCACAGATTTTACAAACAATACTAGTAAGTGACACAGGTCTATAATTAAGTGGATCCTCCCTATCTCCTCCCTTAAAGATAGGCACAATACTTGCTCTTTTCCAATCTTTAGGTAACTGTCCATATTCAAGCGAGGTCTTGATGATGACATAAACTGGCCACACTAACTGGTCGGCACATTCCTTCAGGATCCATCCAGCCACACCATCTGGTCCCATTGCTTTGCTCACATCCAAATCCTTCATCAGCTGTAGCACCTCATTCATGTCAACTGTAATTTCAGCCATTCTCGTCAGCCTGGGTTCCATTTCAGGCTCCCTAAATTCGTCTTCCAATACATAAACTGACTGCAGCTTGTTGTTCATTATTTCACACAAGTCTTCCTCTCTTTCGTATGTTTCATCTCCATCCCTCAGTTGTATTATACTGTCCGTAACTTTCATTTTGCCATTTACAAACCTATAAAATAGTTTGTGTGTGTGTGTGTATGTGAGTGTATTTACCTAGTTTACCTAGTTGTGATATAGAGGAAATGAGCTATGCTCATTGGGTTTTGTCTCTTTCTCAATAAGTCAAATACTGCTTTGAACTCGTTCAAGTTTTTAGACTGGACGATCTCTTTGTCCAGGCCATTCCACAGGTCTAAGCATCTATATGTAAAACAATATTTCTTGATATCCTGCAGGCAACTTGGCTTTTTCAGTTTCATTCTGTGTCCTCTTTTTACTCTCCCATCCCATACAAACAGATCTTCTCTATCAATTTTTTCTACTCCCATCATGGCCCTGAACACTGCAATCATGTCGCCCCTTTCTCTCCTTTCTTCTATGGTAGGCACATCTAGCTTTTTCAGCCTTTCCCTAAACAACACATCTGCTAGGGTAGGGACCACCTTGGTTGCTGTTCTTTACATTCTCTCGATCATGTTTATATTGTTTTTTTTTTTTTTTTTTTAATGCAAGGAAGAAGGAACCAAAGGCCAGGGCCCGCATAATGTTCCTTCCAAGAAAAAGTAAAAACAATACAAAAGAGAGCCAAATTCAAGATCCATTCATCTCAAGATGCGTGGACACACTGCGTTTGAAAGACTGGAGATCGTAGGAAGTAGGGAATACAGACAGAGGGAGACAGTTCCACAGTTGACCAGTTGCATAAATGAAGGACTGGGAGTAATGGTTAACTCTTGCATTAGAGAGTTGGACAGAAAAGGGATGAGAGTTTGTTGCTAGACGGGTACTATGTGCCCGTCGTAGAGGTGAAGGGATGCAAGCAGACAGTTCAAAGGAACAGTGACCATTGAAGCAGCGATAGAAGAGAGATAAAGAAGCAACAGTGCGGCGAAGAGACAAAGGTTGAAGGGAGCCAGTAAGAGGAGGAGAGTTAATGAGACGAAAAGCCTTTGACTCCACCCTATTGAGAAGAGCTGCATGTGGGGAGCCTCCCCACACATGAGAGTTGTACTCCATACACGGGCGAATAAAACCTGTGTACAAGGTCAACAACTGTGCAGGGGTAAAGAAACTTCGGAGACGGCTTAGCACACCTAATCTCTCGGAAGCAGATTTCACGAGAGATATAATATGTTCTTTCCAAGACAAATCCTGAGAGAATGAAACCCCAAGCATGTTCAAGGATGATGCAGGATTGAGCTGGACATTATTAAACATTAGTTGGTAATCCTGAGGAAGATTTTGTCTGGTTGATAAGTGTAAGAACTGAGTTTTTGATGCATTAAAAATAACAAGATTATTTTTACCCCAATCAGAGATACGAGCCAAGTCAGACATTAGGTGTGCCATAGCCTCATCCCTTGTTTGCTGAAGTAACTGCTGAGATGGACGTTGCGGAAATCGAAGGAAAGGTGAAGGGTGGAATCATCAGCATATGGGTGGATAGGGTTAGATGTACAGCTTAGAAGGTCATTGATGAATAAAAGGAAGAGAGTTGGTGATAGGAAAGAGCCCTGAGGAACACCACTGTTGATAGGTCTAGGAGAAGAACGATGGCTGTCTACAACAGCAGCTATAGAACGACCAAAAAGGAAGCTAGAGATGAAGGCACAGATTGAAAGATAGAAACCATAAGAGGGCAGTTTGGAAATCAAAGATTTATGCCAGACTCGATCGAAAGCCTTTGAGATGTCAAGTGCAATGGCAAAGCTTTCGCCAAAGTCCCGAAAGGAGGATGACCAAGAGTCTGAAAGGTAGGAGAGAAGATCGCCAGTGGAGTGTCCCTGACGGAACCCATACTGACGATCCGAAAGAAGGTTGTGACAGGAAAGATGCTTTAAAATTTTTCTGTTAAGAACTGATTTGAAAACTTTTGAGACACAGGAAGTTAAAGCAATTGGACGATAGTTAGAGGGTTGGGAATGGTCACCCTTCCTTGGGTGGGGACCACAATACTGCAGCATTTTCCAACCTGGGGCAGATCATGGCCATTATCAATTTTTTCATCATCTCATCCATGTAATGAAATGCTAGTCAGGAGATTATATGTTTCTCTACCTATCTTGTTAATGTGTTTTTCGGGTGACAAATTATCCTGGACCAGCACTCCCAGGTCCTTCTCTTCTCTCATTTTTGTGATTGGTTTATTACTCATCAAATAATTCAGTGATGGTCTTTTGGTACTTTTACCCATTTCCAATATTTTACATTTCTTTGCATTGAATTTCATTTTTCACATCCAGCTCCACTCATGAATCCTATCCAGGTCCTCCTGCAGCATTTTACAATCTTCCTCAACTTCTACTATCCTCATGATCTTTGCATTGTCAGCAAACAGACTTGCATAACTGTTCATTCCATCTACCATGTCATTTACGTAAATCACGAACATTTCAGGTGCTAACAATGAGCCCTGTGGGACTGTTACTTCCCTCCAATCAGATATCTTGTCCTTTATTACTGTCCTCATTTGCCTGTCTTTCATCAAGAAGTCTCTCATCCACTCCAACAGGTTCCCCATCAGTCCTCCCATGTGCTCCAATTTCCACATTAGTCGCTTGTGGGGTACCTTATCGAAGACTTTCTCCAGGTCAAAAAACACACAGTCCACCCAACTCTCTCTCCCTCTTGTAGTACATCAACTGCCCTAGAGCAGAAGCTCAGTAAGTTGGAAACACACCAACTTCCACTTCTGAATCCAAACTGACTTTCTGCCAAAATGTCCATCTCCTCCAGATATTTTATCCATCTGTCTTTCAGGATTCTCTCGCACAATTTTGCGGCCAAGCTGGTAATGGCCACTGGTCTATAATTCAGAGGGTTCTCCCTTGTTCCTTCCCTTATAAACTGGTATCACACTGACCATCTTCCATTCCCGAGGCACTTTCCCTTCTTCCAGAGAACACAAAATTAAACCGAAAATCTTATCTGCCAGTTGTTCTCTGCATTCCTTCAGTATCCAATTACAGATCCCGTCAGGTCCTGGGGCCTTTCTCACATCTTGAGTTTCCAGTAATCTGTATACTTCTTGCACTTCAACTTTTACTTCTTTTAGCACAACATTACTTGTCACTCCCTCCTCCTCCACAAAATCACTTTCTCTTGTGAAGACTGATTGGAAACATTTGTTCATTATTTCAGTTTGCACAAATGCATTTTTACAGACATTTCCTTTTACTTTCAGCTTATTGATTCCTTCCTTTTGTTTCAATTTGCCATTAATAAACCCTGTAGAACAATTTAGTTTCATACTTACATTTGTCAAATATACTTTTTCTAAGTTTCTTTCTTCCCCTTTACATATTCTTGTATATTCATATTACCTCTCTTTCTCCATTTGTTCCATGCCTTATCCCTTTCTTTTTCTGCTATCATACACCTTTTGTTGAACCAGTCATTTCTCTATTTTTCTTTCCCACTACCTTTTGGCACTTCATCTATATCTCTCTTGTTTCCCTGAATTCTCACCAGTCTGCTTCTTCAAAAATTTTTCTCAATCCTGAAAAGTTTGCTTGCCCAAAGTTGTACGTCCATGCCTGTATAGCTCATCTTGTCTCCCCATTTCCTTCTATCATTTGAAACGCTATCACTACATGATCACTTTTCCTATTGGACACAAATACATCAGAGTTTCAACAGCATCAGGTTCTTTGGTTAGAATTAAATCTAGTCTTGCTGGTGTGTCATCACCCCTAAATCTTGTCTCATCTTCGATTCACTGTGTCATTACATTGTCCATTGCTATATTTAACTGTATACTGCCCTAACACATCTTCACTACTCCTTCAGTTCCACTCCTCCCAGTTTACCTCTTGACATTTAAAGTCACCCATCAGGATTATGTTGTTGCTTTTCTCAATCATTTTCTGTAGGTAACTAATCATGTCTGACAACATCTCCTCATGTTCCTCCTATTCCATGCCCTTGTCTTGGGGACGACATATGTTACTGCGATGTCTCTCTTGCCTTTCCCTCTGGTTTCTATTACCATGTTTATCACTTCAGCCATACCTTCTCCCAGTTCCACACTATCCACAGTTAGGCTGTTCTCCACTGCTATCATCACCCCTTCTCCCGTTTTTTTCTTTTCTATCGCTTCTCCAGTTTGTATTTCCCATCTCCCGTTTGGATTTCAATTTTCTCTCTTAGCCTGATCTCTACAAAGCACATAATGTCTAGCTCATTAACCCTCAACAAACTGTCTATTTCCAGCCTTGCTGAGATTAGACCATCCACATTATCATGTCCCTTTCAATCTTTTTGCATTGTTTTTCATTGTGTCCTTCTCTCTCCCTCTCTCCTTCAGTACCACTTCCTCAATTTCTGATCCATAACTCTCCAACAGAACACTGTCTTCTCTTCCTCCATTCACTGGTTGTTTTTTTCCTTGGTTTCCTGTACACGTTCCTTTATTTTAGCTCTCTCTTCCTCATTTGCATCTCTCACTATCCAGATATTTTTGAATCCCTCCTTATCTGCTTATTTCCAAGTCTTGCTGATTATTTCATTCACCATGACCTGAGACAGAAATTTTAGTTTTAGTGGCCTTGCTCCTCCCTCCACATACTTTCCCAGCCAGAACACTTCTTCGATCTCCTCCTAGGTTTAATCTTTTCCTTCCATAATTACTTACACTTTCCTTCATCCTTCTCAGTTCTTCCCTTTCTCTTTCTGACCTCAATGACATAGGTTTTTCTTTCAAACCTGAGATGAGTACACATTTTTTTCTTGTCTGCTGCATCTCTGATAAGTGATTTTTTACTTTTTAGTACCCTGACCACTTCTTTCTGTGCTTTTTCTTGGCTTGCTTTCTTCTGTTGTTCTATAATCTCCTTTAGATTTATCTTCCCTTCTTCCTGAATTTTTATCCATCCCCTACGCTTTTCCTTAATTTCCTTAATGTGTTCATCTTGCATCTTTGTTTTTTATTCATACTCTTCAAGTTTACTTTTCATCCTATCCCTTTCTTCCTCCAACCTCTTATTTTCTCTTTTAAGTGGTTCTGTTTCATTTGAGGCTCAATCATTACCCACTTTTAATTTTGATATTTCTCTCTCGTGCTCTGCACTACACGAACAGACACTCTCCATCACATTTTTCAATTGCTTAATCTCTTTCTCTTGCTGTAGTGTTCGTTCCTGCAACTCTAATTACTGACTATACCTTTTTTAATTCCTGGGCATTCCTCTCAGCCATTTTCTCTACACCTGCTACTCTTGTTTGATTCAGTTTGATATTCCCTTCACCCCAGTCTTCATTGGAGAAACCCACAAATTCACTTGCACTGGTTATAAACAAAGGTCTCTCTCCTGCCACCATACACCTGTATGAAAATTTTGAACTTCTACTGTGTCTTGTGCTTTTATTTGACCAAATCTTCTGTCCCCCCCAAAAAAAAAACACTGGACAGGACCACCATTCACACATTCAATTCACATAATCATAACAGGCTGGCCTCTTTTCACCACTGTCTTAGTGTTATTTCCCCACAATCAGCTAGGAGATGCTCCTCTGTCAATGACCTCTCTCTCCCTCTCTCTCTCTTTCCGTGTGTGTGTGTGTGTGTGTGTGTGTGTGTGTGTGTGTGTGTGTGTGTTTCTTCGTACCTCATTGAATAAGTTAAGCTCATACAGTACTGTCACGTGTATTACACCATTTTTATCATACATATCTTTAAATTTATGAATAGGTTTGGCACACACACACACAC
>JAGKTI010001400.1:38848-53115 GCA_018397915.1 Birgus latro | reverse complement strand
ATGGAGAATGTGAGTGAATTTAAGTACTTGGGCAGTGTGATGAGTAAGGATGGTAGTCTGGAGGGTGAAGTGCTCGAAAGGGTACAGCAGGGAAGGAAGGTTGCTGGTTCGTTGAAAGCAGTGATAAGAAACAGGGAGGTGAGCATGGAAGTGAAAAAGTTGTTACATGACAGTATTGTGATACCAACTCTGACATATGGAAGTGAAGCTTGGACCCTGTTGGAAGGACAGAAGTCAAGAGTGAGAGCAGTGGAAATGAGTTATTTGAGAGGAGCATGTGGAGTCACATGGAGAGACAGACTAACAAATGAGGTAGTGAAGGAGTGTTGTGGTGTGGTTGAGGACTTGATGGGAAGCATTAGGAGAAACACGTTAAGGTGGTTCGGGCATGTGGAGAGGATGGAGAGTGAAAGACTGACGAGGAGAGTGTATGTGAGTGAGGTGGAGGGGGCGAGAGGGAGGGGGAGGCCGAGGATGAGAAGGAGGGATGGAGTGGAGAGGTATATGAGAGAGGGGGGTGTGAGTTGGGAGCGTGGTAGTGAAATGGCAGGGGACAGAGTGACATGGAGGTGATTTGTTTGTGGCCACCTTGTTCGGGATTGAGGCGTCTGGCAATAGATAGATAGATAGAACCCTTTTGCACACCGTATTTTATTAAGTTTCACAGATCACGATTTTACTTGCCCGCGCCCGCCACCTGGCCGCCCGCGTGATGCAAATTGCACATAGTCTTACCTTATTTTTGCCACCCAAACCTCTAAATATTGCCCTGAAACTCACATCATCTTATTCACCGATATTTGTTCTAGCTGATAAGCCAAAAGAAAAACCAGAAAAATACGAATAAAAGTACATTAGGCCGCCGTGAATAAACATTTTGGAACGTTGATCTCACTTCCCAACATCGTCGTTTGAGTGTTTTCCATCATACAGAAAAATGTTACTATAAGTATTGATAAAGAATTTCATTGGCTTTCTAATGAGGTGTGTCCGGTTGTGATGCGATTTGTAGTTTTTGAGAAAATAGCCAAAAACTAAAAGCCATTTTTGTAAAAAAAAAAAAATGATTTTTGTTCAGGGATGTATACTGCAGAAGTTTTCTCGCACACCTTATGTTTTTATTACATAATCTTATGTAGAATTTCATAAGCTTTCTCCTGATACCTTTTTGTTTTGATAGCCTCACAGTTTCCGAGTAAATCGCAAAAAACTACAGGGTACTCACCGCCGCACAGCACTTTCGTCATGCGCGAACAATAACCGCCTACGTAACAACAACTTTTGTTAGAGAAATTACATAGTTATGTCCTGTACCTACGTAAAATTAACTGATCTTTATCACAGTTCTTACAGGAAATCGATACGTTTAATAATTTTGGAGTAAATGGACGACAAAGATAGAATACTCTTCCTTGCCCGCAAGCGAGATAAAAACGCTCAATTTCCCTGCCTCACGAATACTTACATATTTTCGCTCATTAGGTAATATTATTATTTTTTTTTTTACTCAAATTATACACGTGAAATATTACTCACCATGACGGCTAGTCTTTTTGCTAGGTAGTGATACTGAAGCTGAACTTTCTTCCATCTCATATGTGTATATGTAAAAAACAATACTTACTTGTGTAAAAAAAAACAGAAATGTAGAAATAGGTCAATACAGTAATCCCTCCATTATTCGGACGTCCAATACTCGGACATACTCACTATTCGGATATTGTGGGCTGCCCAACCCCCAAAGTGCCCCCAAAATCGAAAAAAATCGAAAAATTTCTATTTTTTTGGGACCGCGTCAGTTTGAATTTCCCGCCTGCGCCGATCGGCTATGTTTACGCTCGTGGCGCCTGTCTGCCGGTCGCCATTACTGCCTCCTGAACACCTCCAACAATGGCGGCCGAAGTGATTGCTTTTGTGGTGATACCCTACCTCCTACAGTGCTTGATACTGCTTTTCACCTTCATCATGTGTGTGATGATCATCACTAGACCACACGGAAATTTACTGTTATGTACAGAGCAGTGAAGTGATGTGATTCCAGTTATAAAAAAAAAATGTTGTGGAAAGTGTTGGTGATAAGTGCTGGTGATTCTCAAGTGGAAAGGTGTGTCAGGTGCAAGGTCTTCCTGTCAGAGTCTGAGATGATAGAGTGGGTTATTACATCAGGAGGGCAGCTTCTTGTTTGTAAGTACCCTAACTTCATGCCTAACCTGTTTTGATCATGCTGTAAATGTGTTAAAAAATTACCAAAAATGTTAATCATAATTTCCTGCTTGCAATTTAATTTTCCCATGCATGGTTCTTAAGTAAAACAGCTAGAAAAAAGGTGGAAGCAGTTAATTTCATGTCCGGTCCTAACTTAATCTATGGTTACCATAAAGATTTTCATGCCTAACCTGTTTTCATCATGCTGTAAATGAGTTAACAGATTACCAAAAATATTAATCCTAATTTCCTGCTTGCAATTTAATTTTTCCATGCATGGTACTTAAGTAAAACAGCTAGAAAAAAGGTGGATGCAGTTAATTTCATGTCCGGTCCTAACATAACCTATGCTTACCATAAAGATTTTCATGCCTAACCTGTTTTCATCATGCTATGTGTTAAAAAATTACCAAAAATGTTAATCATAATTTCCTGCTTGCAATTTAATTTTTCCATCTATGGTTCTTAAGTAAAACAGCTAGAAAAAAGGTGGAAGCAGTGAATTTCATGTCCGGTCCTAACCTAACCTATGGTTACCATAAAGATTTTCATGCCTAACCTGTTTTCATCATGCTGTTAATGTGTTAAGAAATTACCCTAAATGTTAATCATAATTTCCTGCTTGCAATTTAATTTTCCCATGCATGGTTCTTAAGTAAAACAGCTAGAAAAAAGGTGGAAGCAGTGAATTTCATGTCCGGTCCTAACCTAACCTAACCTAACATAACCTATGGTTACCATAAAGATTTTCATGCCTAACCTGTTTTCATCATGCTGTTAATGTGTTAAGAAATTACCCTAAATGTTAATCATAATTTCCTGCTTGCAATTTAATTTTCCCATGCATGGTTCTTAAGTAAAATAGCTAGAAAAAAGGTGGAAGCAGTTAATTTCATGTCCGGTCCTAACCTAACCTAACCTAACATTGTGTTAATCATAATTTCCTGCTTTTAATTTAATTCTTTCATGCATGGTTCTTAAGTGCACCAGCTAGGAAAAAGGTGGAAGCAGTGAATTTCATGTCCAGTCATAACCTAACCTTACCTAACCATTTTTCTGGTAGCAATTTACATCATTTACTGTATTTGATGCTTTGTATCCAATAATTTAGTGCACAAAATGTGAGAAAAGATGATTTCCATGTCAGATACTTATTTATACTATGCTGGCAAGTTCTGAGCACCTATGACTCACTCACCTCTAAATCATCATTTTTTGGTTAAAATCCAATAAATTCATGCTATACGTGCATTATTTATGTGAAAAGGGACCTAAATAAGTGTTATACATGTCCAATAGGGAGGTAGGAAGGTAGTTTTCTGATTTAGGTTAGGTTAGGTTAGGTTAGGGTCATGGAAAACCAGTGCTGGAGCTTCAGGACCAATATCCGGACAAAACCAATATCCGGATATGCCTTTGGCTCTATTATGTCAGATAATGGAGGGATTACTGTATACAAATCAACAAAATATGGATAACTCACTTGCTCCAGAGGTGTTGAGCTGCTGGCAGGAACTTGAAGGAGTTGAAGATGTGTTAGGTAGTGTGTGAGCTTGTGTGTGTGTGTGGGTGCATGAGTGAGTATGAGTGTGTGTGTGTGTATTTACCTAATTGTGATATACAGGAAATGAGCTATGCTCGTGGGGTCCCGTCTCTGTTTCTCAATAAGTCAAATTTTGCTTTAAACTCGTTTAAGTTTTTAGACCGGACGATCTCTTTGTCCAGTCTATTCCACAGGTCTATGCCTCTATATGGAAAACTATATTTCTTGATGTCCTTCAAGCAGCGTGGCTTCTTCAATGTCCTCTTGTTGCTCTCTTATCCCATAAAAACAGATCTTCTCTATCAATTTTATCTACTCCCATCATGGTCTGAACACCGCTATCATGTCACCCCTCTCTCTCCTTTCCTCTAAGGATGGCAAATCCAGCCTTTCTAGCCTCTCACTATATGACAGATCTGCCAGACGGGGGACCATCTTGGTTGCTGTTCTTTGTATTCTCTCAATCTTGTTTATATCTTTCTTTTTGTGTGGGGACCACACTACTGCTGCATATTCTAACCTGGGGCGGATCATGGCCACTATCAGTTTTTTCATCATCTCTTCATTCATGTAATGAAATGCCACTCTTATGTTGGTCAAGAGTTTATATGTCTCTCTATCTTTATGTATTTTTCAGGTGACAAACTATCCTGGACCAGCACTCCTAAATCTTTCTGTTCTCTCACTTTTGTGATTGGTTCATTACCCATCATATAATTCAGTGATGGTCTTTTGGTGCTTTTACCCATTTCCAATATTTTACATTTTTTTGCGTTGAATTTCATTTCCCACATCCGGTTCCAGTCATGTATCCTATCCAGATCCTCCTGCAGCATTTTACAGTCCCCTTCAACCTCTACCTTCCTCAAGATCTTTGCATCATCAGCAAACAGACTTGCATAACTGTTCACTCCATCTACCATATCATTTACGTAAATCAGGAACATTACTGGCGCCAACACTGAGCCCTGTGGGACACCACTTGTTACTTCTCTCCATCCAGACATCCTGTCCTTTATTACTGTCCTCATTTGTCTGTCTCTCAAAAAGTCTCTCATCCATTCCAGGAGGTTACCCTTCAGTCCTCCTATATGTTCTAATTTCCACATTGGTCTCTTATGGCGTACCTTGTCAAAGGCCTTCTCCAAATCTAAGTACACACAATCCACCCAACCGTCTCTCTCCTGTAGCACATCAATCGCTCTTGAGTAAAAGCTCAACAAGTTGGAAACACACGACCTTCCACTTCTAAATCCAAATTGACTTTCAGTCCACCTATCTTTCAGAATCTTCTCGCACAATTTTGCAACCATGCTGGTTAGGGACACTGGTCTATAGTTCAGGGGTTCTTCATTGTTTCCTCCCTTGTAAATTGATACCACATTTGCTCTCTTTCATTCCCGAGGCTCTTTCCCTTCTTCCAACGAACACACAATTAAACTGTGAATCTTATCTGCCAGTTGTACGCTGCATTCCTTCAGTACCCAATTTGAAATTCAATCTGGTCCTGGGGCTTTCCTTACATCTTGAGTTTCCAGTAATTTGTACACTTCCTGCACTTCCACTTTTATATCTTTTATCACCACATTCCTAGTCACTCCCTCCCCCTCCACAAACTCCCCTTCATTAGTAAAAACTGATTGGAAACGTTTGTTCATTATTTCAGCCTGAATTGCTGCATCATTATAGACCTCTCCTTCTACTTTCAGTTTGGTGATTCCTTCCTTTTGTTTCAATTTGCCATTAACAAATCTATAAAACAATTTGGGTTCATCCTTACATTTGTCGATTATACCTTTTTCAAAGTTCCTTTCTTCCTCTCTACGAATTCTTGTATATTCATTTCTTTTATATTCTTCCTTTGTTCTGTCATTAGCTCTCTTTCTCCATTTGTTCCACACCATGTCCCTCTCTTTTTTTCGTTATCATACACCTTTTATTAAACCACTCCTTTTTCCTGTATTCTTTCCCACTTACTCTTGGAACATATTTTTCCACTCCTGAATTATAGAGGTCTAGAAAGATATCCCACTTCCTCTGAATCTCTCTTGTTTCTCTGAATTTTCTCCAATCTGCATTTTCAAAAAATTTTCTCAATTCCGTAAAGTTTGCTTTCCCAAAGTTGTATCTTCCCTGCCTATGGAGCTCGTCTCTTGGCACCACGTTCCCTATTATCATCTGGAACTCAATGACCACGTGATCACTTTTTCCTATAGGACACAGATATTTAAATGATTCAATTACGTCAGGTTCTTTGGTTAGCAGTAAATCTAATCTTGCTGGGGTGTCATCACCTCGGAATCGTGTCTCTTCTTTGACCCACTGTGTCATTACATTATTCATCACAATGTTTAACAATATAGTGCCCCACAAATCTTCGTCACCTCCTGAGTCCCATTCCTCCCAGTTCACCTCTTTACAATTAAAATCACTCATTAGAATTATATTGCTGCTTTTCTCAATCACTTTCTGTAGATAACTAACCATGTCTGACAACATCTCCTGGTATTCATCATCAATCCATGCTCTTGTCTTAGGTGGAACATATACTACTACTATATCTCTCTTACAGTTCTCTCCAGTTTCTAATTTCATATTTATCACTTCAGCCCTACTCTCTCCCATTTCCACAAAATCTACATTTAAGTTGTTCTTCACTGCTATCATCACTCCTCCCATTTTATCTTTTCTGCCATCTCCCATATGGATATCAATATTCTCCCTTAACTTGGTCTCTACAAAGCACATAACATCAGGTTCTTGTACCCTCAAGAAATCGATGATTTCTAACATTGCCGATATTAATCCATCAACATCAGTGTACGCCACTTTCAAACTTTTTTCGTTATTACTTATACCGTCTTTTCTCCTCCTCTCCGTCGGTACCACTTCCTCAATTTCTGGTCCATAACTCTCCAATAAAACACTGTCTTCTCCTTCTCCGTTCTCTGTTCATCTTTTGCCTTAGCTTCCTTTACTAACTCCATTATTTTAGCTCTTTCTTCCTCATTTGCATCTCTCCTTAACCAGACATTTTTGAACCCCTCTTTGTCTGCCAATTTCCATGTCTTATTCATGATTTCATTTACTATTGCCTGGGACTTAAACTTCACCTTCAATGGCCTCGCTCCTCCTTCCTTATACTTTCCTAACCTAAACACTTCTTCAATCTCTTCTTGGGCTTCATTGTTACCCTCCATGACTACTGATATTATTTCTTTAACTTTACTCAATTCTTCTCTTTTTCTTTCAGATCTTATCGTGATACGCTGTGTGTGTGTGTGTATATGTGTGTGTGTGTGTAAGTGTGTGTGTGTAAGGCGTATTCTCTGTTCCTTGCACCACATTTGCCTAACATATGTGATGCACACAACAGATTTCTCCACAAACATTTGCTGCACAACATACGTATATAATGTCATATATGTGTCGCTGTGTGGCGTACTTTCTTGTCTCTGATCATTACGTAACTTTCCGCTGTCAGTCAATGCACGCAATATTTCTCGGCGAACACTCGCTGCACTATTTTATACGTATATTTCACACTGAACCATATGCAATATAAAACACTATAATATGATTCCATCCCAGCCTCCTCTGTTATTCCCTTCCTTACTGTATGGCGTATGAAAATGCCTGCTCCCTTAGCAACTGATGCATATGTCTATGTGTCTCTATGGCATAACATAATGCCTTCTATGGTAGGTCAGTTATTTCACTAATCCAGGCACTATATGTTTCACAGATATAAGTAATGGCTTCACTATAAAGGTAAAATACATCACTTACGGGCATGGTGAGTGGAAACCCCGCTATAACAAACTAGACTCCTGCCTCTAGGCCTAACTACTGATAATGGGACCCAATGCTTTACAAACAATATATCTAAGTTCAATAGACACAATCACTTCACAGTATAGTCAAAAACACTGTACAATCACAATATTTCAATAATGGCTTCAACCTCGGGTGGGAGGGGGAAAATGGCAGATTTAAAGGGACAACGCAACGCAGCATGACCCTGCTGTCTGGCTGCTAATGGACACTGAGATTCTATCACTATGTACAGGCACATATGAGCCATTGCAGCGTTGCCAAGGTCTTACCTCGGGAGACACACGTGGCTGCTAGAACGCTACAAAATTTGATGCAAATTGACCAAAAACTTTTTTTTTTTTTTTTTTTTTTTTGCGCTTTCACGCGATTTGAAGTCCTATGCTTTGGCACACCACACCACATGAAATGCAAATTGCGGTCCCGCGTGCGAAAGGGTTAAAGAAAGTCACCTGAATGCCTTAGGTAGAGTGTTTACTGCCGAACCCACTGACTGGACACGACATTACCACCCCAAACAAACTCAAATGTAATCAATTTAAAACCATATATAGCAGTAGAAGCCTAACTGGAAGCGCTGAAACCTAACTGAGGGGGTTCGCCTCCAGGACCCCCAATGATTACAACCTACCTAACCAAGTGCAAACTAAAATGTGCATTCGTAAAACTGGCGCCAAAACAGTACCGTGCATTATAAGTGTTCACAAATCATTGGCGCAATCATCATCAGGGTTGCCATTATATATTTTTCATTACCAATGTGGGCCAGTTTGGTAATGAAATATTCTTTTGGTATTGAATCAGCATGATCAAATACCAAACGGATTTTTCACGAGTATGGAGATACAAAGGATAGATATGGTAGATTGTCTGCTCTCTTTGATTAATCTGCTAGCCTACATAGTGAGAAAATAATCAACATGCTGCTAATTACAAGGAGAGTGATTATTTCCATTTGCATATATAATTAGTGAAGAATAGTTGCTTGCTTTAAGAATTTGGTAATGAAAAGTTAAATTTGGCAATAAAAATTGAGGAGTCTGATAATGAGGCCGGGTTAGATCTGGCAAACCTGGTCATCACATGACCATGTGACGGCGAAACACTTACTCAGGTTGGTGAGCACATGACTGTGCTTGACAGGGGTAACAGTAGGGGTCTTAGTGGAGCCACGGTGGTGCTGCAGTATTCCACGAGGCCAAAAAGAAATGCAGACGGATGAAAAGGCAAACGGTCAGCAGGGTAAAGCGCAGAAGACAGGCAGCTCAGCCAGTCTGGCAGTGCACAGCATGAATTGTTGAAATGGCAGGGATAACCATGTCAAACAACGAAAAAGGGTATAGATTTATAAATGTCAAAATAATGAACTGTCGAATAACAACTGGTCGAAAAACGAGGGTTTGGTGTATCTGACCGAATTTGGAGGAGGGAGGAGGCGAGATAGGACAAGGGTAGAGGGGTAAGGTGGATGAGCATGTGAGGAAAAGAGGTATGGAGGTTGGTACAGCTAGGGGACTGACAAGAGATTGAGCTGACTGGATGAATGTTGTCAGAAGAAGTGCATGATCAAGGACTGGGTACCCCTTTTTAATATGACAGCGTCTGGACCGACTGTATCGGACACGTTTATGAAGCTACAGAATGTGATCAATGTTTTAGGGGTATCAGATAGGGCCAGGATTCCAGGGGCTTGAATGATGAGTGACTGGAAGCATGGCCCATTGATATAGGCAAACTAGGGTTGTCTGGACAATGCTACTCCTTACCCTTCCCTAGAGCGGGAGGGCAGGGTGGGAAAGGAGGTCTGGATGATGATGACAATGAAGATAATGATTTCGAACAGCCAAATCACAGCATCTGGGTAATAGACTGTCCAGATAGTGGCCGTCCGGATAAGGGAGGGATTACTGCCTATCGCGAGTTTGGCAGCAATCGAGTTCAGTGTGGTACGGCCAGAAAAAAGCAAATGCTAAACTTGGGTACCCACTATACTCTCACACATTCTCTCCACATGTCTATGTATTTTTGTCTATCTTGTACATGTCAATCTGCTATGATGTTCAATATCCAAACATCTCTAGGATGCTATACCTCTCAGTGTCACTGCCTTCAAATGTAATCTAAATGCTTCAACCCAGAAACCCAATTAATAGTCACTTCAATATATTTATTAACATCATCCTAATGTAAGTCCCCACTAATACATGATGTGGGTACAATCTAGAGTGAGAAAAGGACAGCACAAAAGTAGAGGAACTATCAACCAAGTGCCCAGTTAAATTAATTGTACATCTATTCATTCATGCATCACTAAAACCCTTTGTAAAGAGGGTGTACTATTTCAGATTCACAACATTCTTGCTATGCTCACATTACTGAAGAGATGAACCTTACATGAATAACTCACTGAAGAGGTGGACCTTACATGAATGACTGTCTGAAGAGGGCTATGTGAGCCTGAAGGGAATTAGCCTCATCACCACAGTTCTAAAGTGAGTGAGAGCACAGGCTGGTTAGCATACCTGCAAGAGGTGGAGGGGAGGGGGAGGGGGAGGGACCTCTTGGTTAGCTGGGACAGGTGGGTTGTTGGGTTGTAAGGTATCCATCACCTCTTGACTTATCATCGTCACCTGTTGCATCATTGATGACTTCTTGTCACCAGAACGTGGGAACTGTTGAGAGTATGGAGTGTTCATTCATGTTAAGCTCCCTCACTGCTGAGTTAGTACAGTAATTCTAACTACATTTGCCTTATGCCTATGTCTCACAGAAATTGCAAAAGTTGGTTTTTAGATGGAAAATAAACTCATTTTCAGAGAGACACCTAATATGGTGATGGTTAAGCCAAATTACTCCCTGTGAAATGTTGGAGCCTGGGGCTGTTGCTAGAGTCCAACATTAAGTGATTGGCCTATGCCCTGATGAATTTCTTTACTCTAAGGTGTCTAGCCACCTCTTGGGGATTTGATTTATCTCTATCTATAACAAGGCGCATCAATCCCATACGGGGTGGCAACAAGCAAATCACCTCTAAGTCACCCTGACCCCTGCCATTTCAATGCCCTCCCCCCAACTTACCCCCCCCTCTCTCATATACCTCTCTACTCCATCCCCCCCATCTCAATCTAAGTCTCCCCCCCCCTCCAGCTCATTCACATACACTCTCCTAGTTAGTCTCTCATTCTCCATCTTCTTCACACGGCCAAACCACCTCAATGTATGCCTCCTAATGCTTTCTATCACATCCACATCCACAACACATTACTCTTCATTTCCTCAGTTGTCAGTCTCTCTCTCTCTCCATGTAACTCCACCTGCTCCTCTCAAATAACTCATTTCCACTGCTCTCACTCTTAACTTGTGTCTTTCCAACAAGGTCCAAGCATCGTTTCCATACGTCTGAGTGGAGAGCACAATATTGCCATGTAGCGACTATTTTGCTTCCATGCTCACTTCCTTCTCACTTCCCTATTTCTGATCACTGCTTTTAATGAACTAGTAACCTTCCTTTCCTGTACTACCCTTTCAACCACTTCATCCTTTGAACTTCCATCCTAACTCATCACCCTACCCAAGTACTTAAATGCACTCTCATTTTCCATTTCCTCACCATTCACCCTCACTGTGCATTCAGTGACTTTATTTCCCTCAAAGACCATAAATTCACTATTCCCAACATTCACCTTTAGATTCCATTTTTTACATACTATCTTAAACTCATTCATTAAGACTTGCAGTTCCCATCATCCTCACTTAACATTACAGTGTCATCTGCAAACAACAGATCAGGAAGATTCCAAACACTGCCCTCTCTCATTTGAGCTGCTCCAACATCCACTGCCCTACCTGCTTCTCTTTTATAACTCCAACCACATACAAATTGAACAACCATGGGGATATGAAACATCCCTGTTTCAATCCAACATTCAGATATAAAAATTCATTCAGTTTACCATCCACATGCACTGCAGCCCATGCGCCCTCGTACATACTCTTCATGGCAATTAACAGCTTCCAATTTACTTCATACATTTTTAATAATTTCCACATTCCTTGTCTATCCACTCTGTTAAATTCTTTCTCCCAATTCATGAAGGCAGCAAACTTCTTTCCCTTTTCTAGAAACTTTTCCATATCCGACCTATACAACCTCTTCCCTTCCTGAAACCTCCCTGTATTCCTCTGACTAATTTCTCTGTTATTTCCCTACCTCTGTCAATAAATATCCATTCCTATTACACTAAGAAGACAAATGCCTCTATGATTACCAAACTTCTTTTTCCCCTTTTCCAATGTACTGAGGAATAACTATACTGGACTTCCAATCCTCTGGGACGATACCTTTCTCCCAGGCCAATCTGCCCATCTTCCAAATTCAATCTATTACTATCTCTCCCCTGTGCTTCAGCATTTCACTATGCACTCCATCTATTCCTGGGGCTTTCCCCATTTTGTCTTTCTTCACTGCTTCACTGCTGGGAATTTGCACTGATGATTATAGCATAAAACATCAACCTCAACTGCTGCTTTAGATAACCAAATTAAATTCAGTAAAACTTATCCTACAGTCACCTAAACACAGACTAATTTTCAATAATCTGCCTAAACAGTTTAAAAAGCACTAAAATTTTTGAAAAATTCATACTTTAAAAATAATCTATTATCCAATCCTTTTTTTACCCCATCAAGCGGACAGGGAATAGGCTACTTGGTCCTGATGTGTAAGTAACCAGTTGCTCACCTGAGTGGTACTATGTGAACGATGAATCCCAACCATTCCTCGGATGTAAATACTTACTGGCCACATCTGGTTGGAGCAACTAAATCCACTAAACCACCTAGCATACAACTGGTTAAATGGCTACCATCCAACACAGTAAATACTACATTTACAAGTAATGCAAGTTTTTAAAAGACTGAAATGAATGATGAATAATGTAGTCCATCCATCCAACAATCAACTGGATGACTGAATAATGTAGTACACCAGTAAAAAGTGCCAGTAACTGAATGAATTTCTTTGAAAGTTAAATCATTAACAAAAACTAATTAAGTGACTCACCCACTCACTGTCTTCCCACAAGTCCTGTTCATAATAGTAAAGACCGTCATTAATAACTTTAGCTAGTTCTTGAGTCATCTTGGTTCGTGTGGTCCAATCACCAGTGCGATCATATCCACCATGTTTGGGTTGCCGAGACGAAACCCCTTGTCCACTGGTTCCTTGACCAGTCACAGATGGTGGAGACTGTGTTACGATCAACAATTTGTTTACATCTTGGTCACTAATCTCATAGTCACTCTCATCATCAGACCTGCCAACAGAAATGGTGTATATCATACTCTTACTCTCCTTGTTTATCATGCAGTTTTTATACAAAGAAAAGAGTTTACATTTACTGTTCACTTTCAACAACACCATGGCAACAAAAGAAACACCCTCTTTACAAACAATACAGTTACAAACAATACATTAGCTCAGTGATGCCCTATGCCTCCCTAGTATAGGCTTCCATCCTATTTAACCCTTTTGTGCACCGTAAGTTTTATTAAGTTTCAAAGCTCACGATTTTACTTGCCCGCGCGACGTAAATTGCACGTATTCTTGCCTTATTTTTGCCACCCAAACCTCTAAATATTGCCCTGAAACTCACATCAACTTATTCACCGATGTTTGTTCTAGCTGATAAGCCAAAAGAAAAACCAGAAAAACAGGAATAAAAGTACATTAGGCCGCCGTGAATAAACATTTCGGAACGTTGATCTCACTTCCCAACATCGTCGTTTGAGTGTTTTCCATCATACTGAAAAATGTTATTGTAAGTTTTGATAGAGAATTTCATTGGCTTTGTAATGAGGTGCATCTGGCTGTGATGCGATTTGTAGTTTTCGAGAAAATAGCCAAAAACTAAAAGCCATTTTTGTAAAAAAAACTTATTTTTGTTCAGGGAGGTATACTGCAGAAGTTTTATTACACACCTTATGCTTTTATTGCATAATCTTATGTGGAATTTCATAAGCTTTCTCCTGATACCTTTTTGCTTTGATACGCTTCATAGTTTCCGAGCAAATCGCAAAAAACTACAGGGTACAAGCGGCCGCGGTGCATTTTCGTTATGCGCGCACAATAACCGCATACGTAACGACAACTTTTTGTTAGAGAAATTACATAGTTATGTCCTGTACCTACGTAGAATTCACTGATCTTTATCACAGTTCTTACAGGAAATCGATACGTTCAATAATTTTGGAGTAAATGGACGACAAAGATAGAATACTCTTCCTTGCCCGCAAGCGAGATAAAAACGCTCAATTTCCCTGCCTCACGAATACTTACATATTTTCGCTTGTTAGGTTTTATTATTATTATTATTATTTTTTACTCAAATTACACACGTGAAATATCATAAGCTCTTTGATAGTGCTCTCAGAAACTCGACATGACCACTAGTCTTTTTGCTAGGTACTGATACTGAAGCTGAACTTTCTTCCATCTCATATGTGTATATGTAAAAAACAATACTTATTAATGAAAAAAATATAGAAATGTAGAAATAGGTCAATATACAAATCAACAAAGTATGGATAACTCACTTGCTCCAGAGGTGCTGAGCTGCTGGCAAGAACTTGAAGGAACTGAAGATGAGTTAGGGAGTTAGGTAGTGTGTGTGTGTGTGTGTGTGTG
>JAGKTI010001400.1:0-23948 GCA_018397915.1 Birgus latro | reverse complement strand
GGTTTTATTCGCCCGTGTATGGAGTACAACTCTCATGTGTGGGGAGGCTCCCCACATGCAGCTCTTCTCAATAGGGTGGAGTCAAGGGCTTTTCATCTCATTAACTCTCCTCCTCTTACTGACTCCCTTCAACCTTTGTCTCTTCGCCGCACTGTTGCTTCTTTATCTCTCTTCTGTCGCTACTTCAATGGTCACTGTTCCTCTGAACTGTCTGCTTGCATCCCTCCACTTCTACGACGGGCACGTAGTACCCGTCTAGCAACAAACTCTCATCCCTTTTCTGTCCAATGCTCTAATGCAAGAGTTAACCGTTACTCCCAGTCCTTCATTTATGCAACTGGTCAACTCTGGAACTGTCTCTCTCTGTCTGTATTCCCTACTTTCTATGATCTCCAATCTTTCAAACGCAGTGTGTCCAGGCATCTCGAGATAAATGGATCTTGAATTTGGCTCTCTTTTGTATTGTTTTTACTTTTTCTTGGAAGGAACAGTATGCAGGCCCTGGCCTTTGGTTCCTTCTTCCTTGCATAAAAAAAAGAAAAAAAAAACTTACACTAAGCTGCCAACTCGTGAACATCCCTGCCTTACTCACCTCAAATTCATCATTTTGGGGTTAAAATTCGATTAATTCATGCTTTAGCCAATTATTTACGTGAATGGAGTCATCATGTCCGGTAGGGAGGTAGGTAGGTGGTTTTCTGATATAGGTTAGGTTAGGGAAGTGGAGGAGCAATTGGGTAAATATAGATTGGAACAGATGGGGGACATGGAAGGTGTGTGCAAGGTATTCACAGAAGAAATCTGTGCAGCATGTGAGGTGGTGTGTGGGGTGAAGAGAAGACGAAAGGGGGTTCAGGGAACAGAAAGGTGGACTGAAGAGGTAAGAGAGGCTGTGGCACAAAAGAAAAAAGCATATAATGAGTGGATGAGGAACAGGGGCGACGAAGAAGCTGACAGATGGACGAGAGAGTTATATGTCGAGAGGAGGAGAGAGGTGAAAAGATTAGTAAGGGAGAGTAAGAAGATTAGTGAGAGAGAGTAAGAAGAGAGTGGATGAGGAATTTGGAAGGAATTTGAGTGCAAAGTGGAGGGAATGTAAGAAAATGTTCTGGAAGGAGGTAAAGAGAGCTAGACAGGGTGCCAACAAAGTCAGTGGGGGTGCGAAAGATAAAAATGGTAGATTACTAGTGGAGAAGGGAGAAAAAGTAAACAGATGGAGAGAACACTTTAATGAACTGTTGAACATAGAGAATGAAAGTAATGCAAGTATAAGTGGCTGGGGAATGGCAGGGAGGAGGAGGGTTGTGAGAAGAGAGGAAGAAATCACCAGCAGGAAGTGGTGGAAGCAATGAAGAAAGTTAAAACGGGGAAAGCCCCAGGAATTGATGGAGTGTGTGGTGAAATGCTGAAGCATGGGGGAGAGAGAGTAATAGAATGGATACGGAAGGTGTGCAGATTGGCTTGGGAGGAGGGTAGAGTCCCGGATGATTTTAAGTCAGGTATAATTATTCCTCTGTACAAAGGAAAAGGGGAAAAAGCAGTGTGTGGTAATCATAGGGGCATTTACCTTCTCAGTGTAACAGGAAAAGTATATGGTAGGATACTTATTGACAGAGTTAGGGAAATTACTGAGGAATTAGTTGGAGAAGAACAAGGAGGTTTTAGGAAGGGAAGAGGTTGTGTAGACCAGATATTCATTCTTAGATCCTTTGTGCAAAAGTTTCTAGAGAAGGGCAAAAAGTTGTATGCAACCTTCATGGATCTGGAGAAAGCATATGACAGGGTGGATAGACAAGGTTTGTGGAAGGTATTAAGAATATATGGAGTGGATGGGAAGTTGTTGAAGGCAGTGAAGAGTATGTATGAGGGTGCTAAGGCTGCAGTGTGTGTGGATGGCAAACTGAGTGAATCTTTCCATTTGAAGGTTGGATTGAAACAAGGATGTGTCATGTCTCCATGGTTGTTCAATCTGTACATGGATGGAGTTATAAAAGAGATACAAGGTTGGGCAGTGGATGTTGGAGTGGCCCTAGTGAGAAAGGGCAGTGTTTGGAAACTCCCTGTACTGTTGTTTGCAGACGATAATGTGTTGTTGAGCGAAGACGAAGGGGAGCTGCAAGGCTTGGTAGATGAGTTTGGGAGAGTGTGTAAGAAATGGAATCTAAAGGTGAATGTAGGGAAGAGTAAAGTGATGGTCTTCGGGAGAGAAGTGAAGCCAGTGAATGTACAGTGAGATTGGATGGGAAGGATATGGAGAATGTGAGTGAATTTAAGTACTTGGCCACTGTGATGAGTAAGGATGGAAGTCTGGAGGGTGAAGTGCTCGAAAGGGTGCAGCAGGGAAGGAAGGTTGCTGGTTCATTGAAAGCAGTGATAAGAAACAGGGAGGTGAGCATGGAAGTGAAAAAGTTGTTACATGACAGTATTGTGATACCAACTTTGACATATGGAAGTGAAGCCTGGACCCTGTTGGAAAGACACAAGTCAAGAGTGAGAGCAGTGGAAATGAGTTATTTGAGAGGAGCATGTGGAGTCACATGGAGAGACAGACTAACAAATGAGGAAGTGAAGGAGCATTGTGATGTGGTTGAGGACGTGATGGGAAGCGTTAGGAGAAACACGTTAAGGTGGTTTGGGCATGTGGTGAGGATGGAGAGTGAAAGACTGACGAGGAGAGTGGAGAGTGTATGTGAGGTGGAGGGGGCGAGAGGGAGGGGGAGGCCGAGGATGAGATGGAGGGATGGAGTGGAGAGGTATATGAGAGAGGGAGGTGTGAGTTGGGAGCGTGGTAGTGAAATGGCAGGGGACAGAGTGACATGGAGGCGATTTGTTTATGGCCATCCCGTGCGGGATTGAGGCATCTGGCAATAGATAGATAGACTTTATTACACTTAAATATATCTACAGTCCTTTACTGCTTCCCACATGATGCTTAGTAGGGGTAGAGGTCACAGGGCCTTTTATAATGGGCACAAAAGGGGCAGAAATGGAGGGGCGTGACTGCGACGTGATTTCACTGTGAAGGACGAGAGTGAACTGAATGTACAATACGTATCTCGGTAGCCAAGAGTTGAAAATGTCACCTGCTAATGTATATGCTAAGAAATAAGTCGTACGAAATCTAGACAATACATATTAAATTAGGTAGTTTCAGGTGAATATAAATATCACTCAGGCTTCTCCCTTCCTTTCTTATATACATTTGTATTACGAGAATAGCTAATATGGCATATTTCACCAGGAAAAAAGCAGGGGAAATTAGCGAACGAGTGCAGGCTGGATGTTGCCTAGTCATAATTAGCCAATTCCAGGTGTATGGCATTATCAATTACCTTATTTTTCATATATATATATATATATATATATTATTTTGTATAGAATAGGGCATAGGGCTCATTTCAATGGATGAAATCAGTGGAAAAATCCGGGGAAGATTTACGTAGCGCAGAGCGGCTGAGCAGACGACACAAGAGGGTAATGGAGGGGAGGTAGGGAGGGGAATCTAGAATGGGGGAAAATGGCTAAATTGTCAACAATGGATGGGAGTACTGATGACATTAGCAGCTCTGACTATTGTTGGACATTGGCAGTGCTGACAGATGATACAAGTCACCATCTGAATCCCGGGCGAATTCAAAATAACACAAAATCACAAAAGTGACGCCCCGCGGTATGATCCATTGCGCCCGAGCATCATGGAAGTGACGACCCGCAGTTAAGGGGTTAAAGATATTATTTAGGTGAAGACAACACCCCATACTTAACCTCTAAGATGCTAGAATCTCAGATAAATAAAGCTGCCTGGTGCTGACCTGAATAATTACCTGTGGCTATAGCTGTGAAAGAGTTAAAATATTAAGATGTTGGCAGGCACACAGATAACAGCAGCATATTACTACAGTCATCATTTTAAACACAGATGAAAACAAGGCATACAGTCAAGTAATACACTAAATTTGTGCACTACATACCATTCACTGAAGTCATGCTGTCTTCCTGCTTTAGGCAATATTTCAAGTTCTTCATCAAACTGAAAATCTAATTCTTCTCTAGTGTCTTTACTGTGGCCAAGAGAGTTGTGTCCTCTGCCAGGACTTTTGTTATCAAGAGTAATCTTCTCCCCATGAAGATCAGGATGTTTATGATCCTTTTCCTTACATTCAATATCTCGTTTGACCCGGCCCTTACGCTTTACCTGAAATTGCAATAATGTACTACATTAGAAAATCCTTATCATCATCATGGTCATCTAATTCAATTTCTCACAACTTCAAGCTTCTCAAGTATGTGCAGTAAGAAAGAGAATCAAAACAATGAGAAACTATAATCCAAGTGTTTAATGAAAAGTGCCCTACTTTTATTTGGTAAAGAGAGCCATACCTTTATTTGGTGAAAAGAGCCATACCTTTATTTGGTGAAAAAAGCCATACCTTTATTTGGTGAAAAGAGCCATACCTTCATTCATTCATCATTCAAGTCTTAAGAATTCTTGGTTCTGTCCATCTGAAGGTATTTATAACTTTCCCATCTTCATAAGCCTAGTTAGGTAAAGCCATATTTACAACTGTAAAATTAAAAAGATTATAAACTTTACCATACTGACTTAATAAAATTTAATCAAAACAGTACTACTGTTGTATCTTTTAATTCCTCTGTTCACCCCTTAATGTTCTCAGCAATAAAAATATTGGTTTTCTATATCTTACAGCTCCTCCTTTACCTTTAACTCCTGTCGAGCTGCAGACTCTATATGAGGCATAATTTGGGCTGCCACCTGTTCCTTAAAAAACGGAATTGTTCTGTATTTAAGAGTAAATTGCATTCCGTATTGAACTTATACGAGAGCCTATTGTTCCTTATTTTTCTCATCTGAATTCACCAGCATCATAATTCGTGATTTTTTCTACATTAATATATAATATATTGATTTGATAGTCTGCTGAAAAGTGATATAATCAGGTGAAAATTACTGTGAAATATCTACCGTATATTTCAAGTACCTGGCAACCTTGTTACTTGCTAACAAAGTGGCGGGTAGTGGCGCGGCAGAAGCGAATCATGGAGTTACGGTCTATATATAGTGGGCCAACGGCTAAGTTGACTCAGTCTGCCTTGGAATTTTGAAGAAAGCCTCTGCAGTCCCTTGTTGAACAGCATAAAACAAAAATGGCTAGTTCCTCTGTCACTAGGAACTTTGATTTATTGCTACTTGCATTTTTACTTTATATATGAAAATGATACTAAAATTGGGTTTAAGAAAATTGCTGGTAACATTAACATATATTTGTTTCCTTTCACATGTAACCCCCCCCCTCCCCTCCCAACCTCAATGTTGGGATGTTCCTTATTTTCCTAAGCTGGAGGTGGCAACCCTAGGCATAATCAAGATCTGCACAGGCAAAGCTGCAAGCCTCATATGAGGTACAATCTACACTTGTTATAAAACAATGACTTAGGGGAGATAAATTACCTTACAAAGAATCAGTCTGACAGGGGTTATGTTAACTTAACTTCATTATACTGCTTACTATTTAACAGAGACAGAAACCTAGGGGGAAATCTTTTCTTGATGGCAAAGTTATACACGTGCTATTCTGCTGCACAGTTATATAAATGTCCATCAACTCTCGCTCTCAAAGAGGAGGATGGTGGATTACAGGAGAGGGATAACTTCAGCCTGAAGTCTACCAGATTCACATTCAGGTGAGCCTGGGACCACAACAACAACACCTATACACATTCTCTGTGTGACCATACTACTTAAGCGCACACATTTCTACTTTTAAATCAAGACTTCCTACTTCAAATGTTTAACATTTTTCAATTTACATATTTGAGTGAATCTCTAGCAGTGGCTCTGTCCATCTCTCAAACTGAATTTTGAAAGTGAGGTGCTTCACTCTCACAGACATTAGTGGCTTTAACCCGCCGAGTCCCGACCGTTTTTTTACCCAACCTACCCCCAGATCCCGACCGATTTTTGACTTTATGTTTTTTGGCTGAAACCTTCGCTTTTGGTGAGAAACATCGAAAATTCATAGTGAAATCACGATCCTGAGGTAAAAAAATGTTGATACAGATGTCACTCAACCTTACGTTTTCCTTCTTTTTCAGGGTACCTGGCTAAGAAAATGAACTATGGAAGGGTTGACTAATTCAAGCCACTTTAAATTTTGTATTTATTTCATTTATTTGGTACGAATTTATGTGTAGTAAAAGTCTATAATGGTTTTCACACAATAATATAGGCATTTATAAGCATTGTTCACTTACCCAAAACCCCAGTACAGTAAGACCTCACTATAACGGACTAATTTTTTTTTTTTTTTTTTATGTGTCCGACTCTGGGCATAGGCTTCACAGCCTGCTATCAAGGCCCAGTCGTCCTCCTACAATCTACATGTCACCACTTCAGCACTTAACACCCACCGTCCATATTGAATACATGCTAGGGCTGTCTCATACAGGACTGGTGTATTGGTATTAGCGGGGTCATTTTTACGACATGTCGGCGGGTCTTCTGGTAGATCAGTAAAGCCTGATTTAATGAAATTCAAATCCTTAAACTGTTCCCTGCACCAGCGAGGATTCGAACATGGGTCCCACGGGACCGCAAGCCAACTCTCTACCGATCGAGCTACCGCCTCCCTTTGGGGCTCAGGCCAGTCCGAAATATGCGATTTTCTGATAAAAGCGACATCCGGACTTACCCCTGTTAATCCGGACTTTTTCTGATATATCAGACATTAGTCCGGATTGCATCAGTGGTTTTCACCACCATTGCAGTATTGTACTGTGTTATACCTTCACTACATTAATCAAATGGTATAAATGGTGCAATGAAAAACATGTCTTTTACTTATCTTATTGTGGTGAACATAGCTGAAGTTGTCAGGCAGTCCGGACTGCTTTCTGGCTATGTCGGACGTTTTCCGATATATAGGAGTTTAGTCCGGTAGCTCCTCGAGTCCGATAAAAGCGAATTCCGGTCTACTGAAGTCGTTATATCGAGGTTTTACTGTATATGGCACCTTCCTTTACGACGTTACCACCTCATCACTTCTGTTTGTTTCTACCTCTAGCTTCTTTGTTTCTTTGTCCTCCACCTCAGGAATCACTTTCACCATAAATTTCGTCATTAGAGAGACCGTGGGGCAACATACCTTTACTGGCCAGCTTACTGCTAACAGGAGAATTGCCCAGTGTGGGGGGGAGGGGGGGAAGGGGGGGTTAAGATGGGCCAGGCAGTATCCCCACTTGAAAGCAGGTAGAGAAAGGTCTCCCACATATGCCTACCAAAAATCACCCACGAATGTTGAAAAATGTGCACACAATGGGCCTTGCAATTGCGTGACGTACGGTGTACGTCGTTGGGTCTGTCCACAGAAAAAAGTTGAGACGTACACCGAACGTCGATGGGACTCGGTGGGTTAATGACGCCACAAGCCACACCACACACCATACTACCCTCTTGCACCAGACCACAAAGGATTATGTTCCGCAACACCATGGAATTAACCAAAGAGCCCCAAAGCTCCTGCATCTAGTGCTTTAGAACATTTTTCCCTACAGACAAACAGACAGTACAGTATTTCAAAAGTCCCAATGGCACTGGTCTAACATCTGTATCATCATGTCAACGTTAATTCTCATTTAACAGATGAGGTAAACAGGATCCAGAAACAAACAAAAAAAAAAGCACAAAAGGTTGTGTTTAAATATGGTATGACAATGAAATGAAGAATTAAACCCACACTTGGAAATCCCTCTTTAGATATGGCCCTAAAGAGCGACCAAGTAGGGCAAAAACTGTCGAATTTTATTTAAAAAAAAAAAAAAAAACTTCCATTGCATAAAAACTGCCGTTGTGACCCAAGATTCAGCTAGGCATGAACCTAGTGAACTACAGGGTAAAAGTGTCCTTCTCCAACAGTCCAACAACCTTCTTTTGGGGGGTAGGATGAGAAATGTGGGACATCTATACATCTGGAAGTGGAGCAACCTGATTATGTAGGTGACATTAGGTGAATCCGTCCCTACTCGGCACAAAAGGAAAAGTGCTCGCGCGGTGTGGAAAATCTGCCAGACACCACCAGAAACTATGTCTCATTTTTGTTTCGACGGGGTTACGGAGGTCACAGTTGACCTTCAGTGTTGTTTTTCTGATCAATAATTACGATACTGGTTAAGCAAGTACCTTTAGAAAATGTAAATCACTCTTATTTGTGCTATTTCACCCCAAATTATCGCCGAGAAAACAGCATATTTATATATTCTTCTCCAAGAAGGTTAGGACAATATTTGCCAATAAATCTGGTTTTGGAGTGTAAGAAGCAAAAAAGGCAAATAAATATTGGCATCTGTATATAATCTGACTTGTACAAAAAAATGACACATATAGTCGATCCATAGTTTAATATTTATTAGACTCTAAAATGTTACGACGTATCGAAGCCTAGCACTGCCAGATGTATGAAGCAAGCACACACAGAGTGAGTAAAGAGAGATGGCTGTTTTGGTTTGCGCCGAAAACTTATTGTACCGGAGGCAGCATCTAAATATCAATATGTTTTCTTGAAGTGAATTAAGTTTTATTCTTACTCACAGGGAGTTTAATTTGTTAGTATGAATTATAACTAACTTTTGTGACTGATTAACGATATACATATATATTTCTATGCATGCATAAACTAGGCTGCAACTGCTGTGAAATATTTTTCTAATACTATTTTTTTCATGCTGAACTGACACAGCACTGTTTTAGAGAGAAAAAATAAAATATTTAAATATTTTTACGTAAGATGCACGAAAAAGGACATTCAATTATTGCCCCACATAGTGATTTTTTTCCCACCCGAAAAATTAAAATATTGGTGACAAAAGGCATTTCTCCAGCCATGCGAACGCTCATACTGCTAAATAGCATGCCCAGTAAAATGGGTTAAACAATCCTCCTAAATCCTGGCTCCACCTCATATGCAAAAGAATCTCTCTCTCACTCTCTTTCTTATATACACAGAGGGGCAGCTACTAGCAATGCTGGGTGGTACTGCCATGTGAGATGAGAAGCATCAGATGACAGTGTAGTGTAATGTGTCACTGAATGACAGGCCTGGGGGGTGAAGGGTTAGGACTGCAAATGAAGAGTTGAGACGAAGGATGGGACTTGAATATACAGTATTAGTAATGTTATGAGAAATAATGTGATTCGTGAAAGATGTGGAGTGAGGAAGTCGGTGGACACCAGAATTGAAGAGAGTGTACTGAGATGGTATGGTCATGTGGAGAGAATGGATAACAACAGAGTGGTGAAAAAGGTACATCTGAGCAAATCTGAAGGAGGGAGGAGGCTGAGGTAGGCCAAAGAGAAGGTGGAAAGATATGGTGGATGGGTGTCTGAGGAAGAGAGATTTGGAAGTCGGTGAGACTAGGGAACTGACAAGAGACTGAGCTGGCTGGATGAATGTTGTGAGAAGAAGTACATGATCAAGGATTTTGGCACCCCTTTTAACGTGGCAGCATCCGGATTGACTCTGTTGGATACGTTTATGTGAAGCTACAAAACGTGGTGAATGTTTATGGCGTATCCAACAGAGCCAGGATTCTGGGGGCTTGAATGATGAGTGAAAGAAAGCGTGGCCCATTGGATTGAGCAATTTAGGGCTATCTGGACGCTGCTACTCCTTACCCTGCCCTAGGGTGGGCAAGGAGGTCCGGATGATGATGATGATGATGATGATGATGATGATGATGATAAGGGGTAGACTAAGATCATCTGGGCATGTGGAGAAAACAGAGAACGACAACTAGGTGCGGAGGGCAAGAGGCGTAAGTGCTGAGGGTGGATCTGCATGAGGCAGACCAAAAAAGACTTGGGACAAGGTCATACAGTGTGACCTCAGAGATAAATAACTGAACAGAGAGGCTGTTAAAAACTGAGCAATGTGGAGAGCCACCATTAGGTGACCAAAGCCAATGCATGTATGCATGCTGGAGCCTTTGTAAATGAAAATAAAGAAGTAATTCCTAGCACCCTCAGGAAAACAGGTCTACTAATATGTGGTCGAACCAATGGATATTTTAAAGTGTCCATCATCTATAATGTCAGAATGTTTCATGTTCAATGAGCACATATTCTTATTTGATCAACTCTACTGTACTATGTACTACTGTACAGAAGCTGGCTTGCACACACCTAGCATGACCGGCAACCCTACAATTACTTGTGTGTTCTCCAGATTCTGGAAGATAAGTGATCTGTAGTGTCAAGGAACATGACTTTCTGTCACTGGAGAAGTGACCCGCAACCAACCAATGCTTCATGCATGGGTGGAGATACGGAATGATCTTTGAGTGTAAGGTGGGAAGTGAATGAGAAAATGTGTGGTAGAGTGGATGTGGCTGTGAGTGATAGTCCTATGTCAAAAAGGAAACTTCTACAGGATGCAAACATGTGAGAAACCATTACTGATGGTGTTGCTGTTGTGAACCCAGGATCAAACTGAGCATGAAACCAGTGGACTGCAGGTTCAAGCTGCCCTTTTCCTTTACTCCACCACCCTTCTCTTGGGAATTAGGGAAGGAGATGAGGGTTATATGTATAACCAGGAAGATGGGCCACCTGGTTATATCAATTTCACTACTGTAGGCATTCCTCTCAAGCACATTAAAGGACATAATGTTGAACGATCTTAAATGTCTGTCCCTATGTGGGATCAATTCCAATTCAGGAAGACCAGCCAATGCACACATTACTAACTCAACCACAAGAAGATCCAAATAAGCATGTGTAAACTGTAACGTATTAAAACACAAAAGCTTACCTCTGTCCATTCATCACTGGGTTGGCCTGTAAAAAGAAATTGTCATTTTATTAATGAGCAGGCATTATGCAACACCTTAAATGAGGCATTCGGCTCAATAAAGGTGAAACAATCACTGAAAATTTGGGTTCATGTACAGGCAAACCCCGATTTACCATACCCCTAGATGTAATACCCCGGAATAGCGATAGGGGTAGAAATACCACCATACCCCGCCAATCGTAGGCCTACCTCTGGTTTTGTAATGGGTTCTGATTTTTTCTTGGGATTTTGATGATATTTTAGACTTAAATTTTGTGTCTAGGTTGATTTATAAACTTTTTTTAGACTTAGATTAATGTGTATTTCTAAGGATTTTGATAATATTTTAGACTTAAATATTGTGTTTAGGTTGATTTATAAACTGTTTTTAGACTTAGATTAATGCGTTTTAGTCACAAGCGAGATGAAAAGTCATTTGGGGTATGGATTCTTGCCCATCTGACAAGGTACAAAATAGTGAGGACAACTAGGTGACTCAACAAAGAATATTTCGTGTCTGGCCATTGATTGTGGTAGGCGGGGGTGCTCACCATCCACTCACTCAATGTAGTGCTGCTCTCGGGTGCCTGTCCTTTCCTCTCCTCCCTCCATTCCTTCCTTCCTCTTATGTCTTTCTTTACTTCATTCTTTCCTCATCCTTCTGTTTAAAGGTGACTTTACACTCCCTCTTTTGTCTTTCTTTCCTTCATTCTTTCCTCTTCCTTCTGCCTATGAAAGACAGTACACTGAGTGACAAGCTGAATGGTTTCAAGTACACCAGGAAACCATTTACTACGTTGAGTAGTAACCATATAAACAAAGTATGGTGCCTGGTGGTTTAGTAATTATGGTGCTCCAATCGGACTGAGCCGGTAAAGGTTTATATCCAAGAGGCGGTTGGGGTTTACTGCTCACATAATGCCACTCAGGCACGAGTGAGGCTAGTCACTCTCATCTTAAATGTCAGGACTAACTTGCCTAGCCCTGGGCTCCTACACTCCTCATGGGGCAACAAAGGATTGGATGATGGATGGATGAATTGACCATTGAACTGTCATCTAATCTATCATGGAATATATAATAATAATTCTAAATAAATATTAATAATTGTGAAAACCTTAGAGAGTAAATATTTCATGCACTGATGAAAACTGTGACATTGATAAATCATGTCTTTACATTCGGGCAGTTCAAGGAAAAACGCTTTGAAAATGCAAAAAGAATTTCTAAATAAGTGTTGGAAAATAGGAGAGAAGAAAATAAAGGAGCTCAGCAACGAGAAGAGAAGCTAAAACAACATAAAGTGGGGCCATTGAAAGGGCTATCCCAATTGCATCATCAGTCGATAAATCGTGTTTACACTCGGACTGTTCAAGGGAAACTATGAAAATAAAAAAGGAATTTCTAAATAAATGTTGGAAAATGAGAGAGAGAAAAAAAAAGGAGCTCAGCAACCAGAACAGCGAATAAAACGACATAAAAACAGGCTGTTGAAAGGGCTATCCTGATCGCATCATCAATCGATAAATCATGTATTTACATTCAAGTTGTTCAAGGGAAAATGCTTTGAAAATACAAAAGAATTTCTAAATAAATATTGGAAAACACGAGTGAAGAAAATAAAGCAGGCAACCAGACCAGTAACAAAAATGACATAGAGGGGCCATTGAAAAGGCTATCCCGATCGCATCGTCAATTGCATTCACTGTCAAGAGAATTCCTCGTCAAAACATCAACAAATCTCCGTCACAACAATTTGCACCTTGGACGATTCTGCGTCATTCATACATTATATTTATGCATAACAGATCATTCGTTTCGTTTAGTTTTTGAAGGCTCCAACATGCTTGTATGTGTCGCCTTTGGTCACCAAATGGCGGCTCTCCATGCTGCTCGATCTTTGGCAGCCTCCCTGTTCAGTCCCTTAACCCTTAAGTCACACTTAATGACCTCGTCCCATGTCTTTCTCGGTCTACCCCTCCCAACCCCTCCCCCAATATTAACACTTCTCACCCTCTGTACCCAATTATCATCCCCCATCCTCTCCACATGTCCAAACCACCTCAGCCTACCTCTCCTCATCACAACACCAATACACTCCAGTCCCATCCTACCTCTCAACTCTTCCATCGTAAACCCAGGCCCCCCAGGCCTTGCACGCAGGGACGCACTGCACATCCACCTAATCACTGTCATTTCTGTACATTTAAACCTGCGAATATCCTCTTCCTTTACTGCCCAGGTCTCACTACCATACAGCATCACACTCCTAACACATGCTGCATACAAAGACCCCTTAGCATGTAAGGAGAGTCCCCTCAATGTCAGGAGAGGCAACAGCTCCCTGAACTTCTTCCAACCACTTCTCACCCTAGCAACTGAGCTAACTCCAGCCCCACCTCCGGCACATAACATGTCTCCCAAATAACAAAACTCCTCCACACACTCAAGAGACTCACCAGCAAGTTCAACCCTCTCATGCCTAACAATCTCCATGTGCTCTCCCCGACACGCCGCACACATGAAATCAGCATTACTTCGCAGTCTACCTCTAATACCACTACATCTCTTGTGCATCCATTTATCAAAAACACTATACAAGATGGAATTACTTCCCACACCCTTTTGGCAAACTGCACATGGCCACTCTCCCTCTCCTCTGATTGTACCGCCACCTTTTATTTTAATTTTAATTTTTTTTTAATGCAAGGAAGAAGGAACCAAAGGCCACAGGCCTGCACACCGTTCCTTCAAAAAGAGAGCCAAATTCAAGATCCGTTCATTTCGAGATGCCTAGACACACTGTGTTTGAAAGACTGGAGATCATAGGAAGTAGGAAATACAGACAGAGGAAGACAGTTCCAGAGTTGACCAGTTCCATAAATGAAGGACTGGGAGTAACGGTTAACTCTTGCATTAGAGAGTTGGACAGAAAAGGGATGAGAGTTTGTTGCTAGATAGGTACCTACCATAGATATCATCACTTTTGTTTTATCTGCATTTACTCTTAAGCCCTTGTGCCCCATACCACCTCTCCACTTCTTAAATCTTTCCTCCGTCTCCTTTTCATTCTCTGCAATCAACACCAAATCATCAGCATACAACATCTCCCATGGGAGTCCATCTCTGAAGTCATGTGAGAGGGCTTCAAGCACCATGATAAACAACAAGGGACTCAGAACTGACCCCCGATGCACACCAACATTCACGGAAAACTCATCACTCAAAACTCCATTCACTCTTACCTGGGTGCGAGCAACCACGTACACGGCCATAACCACCCTAACCAGCCACTCTTCCAACCCTAGCTTTCTCATTGCCCACTTCACCACCTCTCTAAGGACTCTATCAAAGGCCTTTTCCAAATCAACAAAAACAAAATACAATTCCCTTTTCTTTCCAATATATTTTTCCCGAAGCTGTCGAACAATGAATATGGCATCAGTGGTCCCCATGCCTGGCATAAACCCAAACTGCATCTCATCGATATTCACTCTTTCTCTAATCACACCTTCTAGAACTCTCTCCATTACTTTCATTATCTGATCTAAGAGCTTTATACCTCCGTAATTTCCCTTTTCCAGGGCATCACCCTTCCCTTTGTACACATTTACAATTACACTTTTCAGCCAATCATCTGGGACAACACACTCATATATAATCATGTTTATCAGGTCAGTGACCAACCTCACCCCAGTATCTCCTGAGGCCTTCAACATTTCGGCAGTCAACCCAGACACACCTGCCGCCTTCCCCACCCGCATCCTGCCTATTGCCTCACTCACAGTAGCAGCGTCAATCAAAGGCCAAGGCCCAAACACTGGATCTGCTGGCTCCAAACCTTCCCTATCCCAATCAAACTCCTCATTCAACAACTGGCTATAATGCTCTCTCCATGCATCTTTAATATCCTCACTGTTCACCACTACCCTTCCTTCATCATTCTTCACACACTGCTCACCTACAATGTCCTGATTATCCCCCTTCACCTGATTTGCCACCCTAAAAATCATATTTTTCCTTTCTCCATGATTTAGATAATCAAGTAAAAGTCTCTGTGACTCAGACTTCGCCCTGTATACCTCTCTTCTAGCCCTGCGCTTGGCAGCCAAGTACTCCTCCCTGTTACCACCCTTCTTCCATTCCCGGAAAAGCCTTCTCTTCTCCTTAACTGCGGCTTCTACACCCTCATCCCACCACCAAGTTACTTTATGTCTTGGTGGGCCTCTTGTCCAACCGCATACTGCATCGGTAACTCTCAAGAGGTTGTTCTTATGGGCTCTATACTGTTCATTAATGCCTCTATCTACGGCTCCCTGTTCAGCCACCACTCTCCTCATCTCACTATAAATGGGACCATCCAATGGTGGGATTGTATACAATGCTGCTGCTGCTTCTCTATCGAGTTTGAATATGAGTTGGAGATTGCATTCTCCAGTGACCTTGACTGGGTACAAGCGAGAAGGGCACTGGTTTTAGGGTTAGGTTAGCTTCTTTTACAGCTGTTAGGCCATTTAGATTTTTTTTTTTTTTTTTTTTGGGAGAGAGAGAGAGAGAGAGAGAGAGAGAGAGAGAGAGAGAGAATCTCTATACTTAACATATTAAATCAATCCCAAGATACGAAACCACGCCTGGGTTTTCTTAACCAATTGCATCACTAAACTGTGTTTTTTTTTGTTTTTTTTTAATGCAAGGAAGAAGGAACCAAGGGCCATGGGCCCGCATATTGTTCCTTCCAAGAAAAAGTAAAAACAATACAAAAGAGAGCCAAATTCAAGATCCATTCATTTCGAGATGCCTGGACACACTGCGTTTGAAAGATTGGAGATCATAGGAAGCAGGGAATACAGACAGAGGGAGACAGTTCCAGAGTTGACCAGTTGCATAAATGAAGGACTGGAGTAACGGTTAACTCTTGCATTAGAGAGTTGGACAGAAAAGGGATGAAAGTTTTTGCTAGACGGGTACTACGTGCCCGTCGTAGAAGTGGAGGGATGCAAGCAGACAGTTCAGAGGAAGTGACCATTGAAGTAGTGATAGAAGAGAGATAAAGAAGCAACAGTGCGGCGAAGAGACAAAGGTTGAAGGGAATCAGTAAGAGGAGGAGAGTTAATGAGACGAAAAGCCTTTGACTCCACCCTATTGAGAAGAACCGCATGTGAGGAGCCTCTCCACACATGAGGGTTGTACTCCATACCCGGGCGAATAAAACCCGTGTACAAGGTCAACATCTGTGCAGGGGTAAAGAAAGCTCGGAGTCGGCCTGTATTTATGTCCAATATCTCAACCAAATGTTTTTACCACATTTAGACAGATATACTCCCTTTAACTATGTATGCAACTATACCGTACATGCAGAAGTAACCAAAAGATAAAGGTAAAGACCAATACAACTTGCTGATACCTGAATTCCAATTTTCAGTGACTGGTCAGTACTCCTTCATTCAACCTAAGGCCTCAAATCACCTAACATTTTCATTATAACCATGTCTCAAATCGCCTAATATTTTTGTTGTAACATAGTAAGAAACTAATATTCACTTAGGCAGCACTTTTGGTACAAATAGTGAATAAAGCAACTTTCAATTCACAATATAACACGAACATATGGTATATACACCAACTTGATTTTTTAACTGTCTCTTCAGTGTTGACTTGTGGCTTTGGTGGAATAACTTCTGACTGTACAGGATTAACAGCACTGTAATGTGGAGTAAACTCTGGCACTTCTGGGTTCATAGTAACTGATGGTGAGGTGGGAGATGGCTTATGAAGAGAAGAATCTTGTGAGGGAGTAACTGCAGTGACAGGAACATATGCTACTGCTGAGGAAATGGCAGGGTGTGAGGCACTGGCTTGGATGCTGGAAGGATCTGGAATACTATCTGGGTCTTTGTTGGCTATGATGACATCCTTTACTATAGTTGCAGTAGAAAGGGATGCATCATCACTATTTGATGCTGGAGTAGATGATGACACTGTGAGAGTGGAAGTTACAGCTACAGGTGATGACTGAGAATCACTAGGAAGAGAATCTTTGTTGCCAGACATTGGTAGAGTGATTACAGGTGTTAGGGGAGAGACTGTACTCTCAGACTCAGTGGTAGTGGCGGAGGTGCTGTTGGCAACTGTGTCACCAGAATCCGTAGTGGCAGGGCTTGCAATGGTAGGTATGCTTGTAACACAGATGGAAGTGTCTGAATATGTGTCTGTTGTGGATGAAGTGGTGGTGTCTGCAGTTGCAGTACTAGCATGGCTTGTGGTTAGGAAGGCCTGTAATGCACGAGCTGCTGCATCTTCGAGGGGCCATTTTGTTGGTTCATGTTTGGTCCTTAACTGTTGGGGGGGGGGAATAAATAAAAATAAAAGTGATAATACCCCTATATTATATACCTCAGCATTATGCATAACTTTATATCACTGCAGTGAAATGTGATCCTAGAATCTTGGTAACATACTACAAATGCAATCTTCCATTAAATCACAGGCATGATTATATATATATGCAATGAAGAATCCATTCCTTTTAGGCATTCAAAATTATCACCAAGCAACAAATAGAGGATATCCAGGATAACGAACATCAAATTTCTGAGCAGACTGACACTGTTCTAATTTTATTACTTTATTTAAATACTGTAGATAACAATATTAAAACTGTGATGCTAAATACTATGGCTTACCCAAACTTCATCTTTCACTTCAAGCTTCTCAGAACTCTTGCAAACATCGATGATCAGTTTCAGGTCATGAGTAAGTTGCTTCATTCGATTAAATGAGGCAATGAGGATCACTGGGAGGTATCCGTCTCTGGACATTTTCCTTCGCATGAATATGTCATTGGCAAGGTTTTCTTCGCTGAAGTAATATTCCCTACAGGAAAGGGTAAAAAAAATAAATAAAAATCAATAAAATACTTATATTGGGAACACTGATGGTGAAGTATGTAAACTATACTCTTTTTATATATCAGTACTGATGATGGTAATGTTCACTAGCTAAACATAAATAAACAGGTGTAAAAATAGTACTCACACTTGTTTTTTTATCTTTTCCTTAATTTCTTGTTCACTTGCAGGAACAAACTTAGGAAAGACAAAGCCGACATTCGGGACAAAGAACTGCATCAACAGTGGGTCTTGCAGTAGACACTCTGGAATCTAAACAAAAGAGAAACAACAGTTCATTAACTGCATTCATAACAGATCTGTGCTAAAAAATTGCTAAAAAGTGAACTGATTCTGAAGTACCATATGTTAAATGTGTGTCTGTAACTCAACAAATATTGATGTTATCCCCCGTATCCCAAAGGGAATTTCCCTCAGTGTGCATAGTTTTCTCCTATATTTTCCAGTTTTCTCTAGCTACAATATATATATATAATGTACCACAACTCTCCTGTCATCCAATTCACTATTGGCTGTGCCACTGTACAGTAGCAGTAGCTGGCTCTGCCTTGTTTGGGTCTCAAAGACCCTCTGGTCTCAGACTATAGATTCCCTCAATGTGCATAGTTTTCTCCTATTTTTTAGTTTTCTCCCACTCAACTATATTGTATATACCATACCACAACCCTCCTGTCATCCCATTCACTGCTGATTAGGGAACTGTACAGTAGCAGTAGCTGGCATTGTCTTCCTCAAGTCTCAGAGACTCTGGTCTCAAACTACATACAGTGCTTCCTCCAATTTTGCGAGAATATGGTCGACAAGAAACCTCGCAAAATCAAAATTCGCAAAATTCAAACAATTAAATATTTGAAAAAAGGCAAATTGGTCGACATCACCCCATGGTAAGCACTTTTTACCACTCTTTCTCTCGACTCTACCTCTTAATTTAACAATGATGAATGAAACAAACACGAACTGATGTACTGTACAGTGATATTAATGAGAAAACATCATAGGTATGAAACATAAAAAAAAAAAAATGCATTTACACTGATGTGAAGATTGGCTTGGTGTACGGGACTGGTGGCGGGGCGAGGCTTGGCTACTGTCGCCCCGCGGGGCCTAAGTCATTACTATCACTGTTGGCAGATATTTCCACATCTTGCTGTGTTTTTTCTGCCTCTCTCATGAATCCCTCGAAGTCAGAATCGTCACTGGGGTCATCAGAATGAAAAAGTTTAGGGATGCTAGGATCGCTGGCTGCTTGGGGAGGGGTGGCAGGATGGCTGGTCGATGGGGCAGGGTCTCTTGGGGTTCTCATTAATTTTGTGATTAGAGACTGCTTTCTCTTGTTAACTCCATCTCTGTGTAGGTCAGCATAAAAACAAAAGGCCCTGTCAACATCATGGCATGCTTGCTGAGCCCTAAATTGTCACATTCGTTGTTCAAAATGTTTTTTTTTCAGCTGGTCAATGACGGCGAGAATATTGGCCAGGTTATGCATCGTTAATTCTCGGCCGCTTCGCTTTTATGCTGACCTCCACAGAGATAGGGTTAACAAGAGGAAGCAGTCTCTAATCACAAACTTCAAGAGAACCCCAAGAGACCCTGTCCCATCAACCAGCCGTCCTGCCACCCCTCCCAAAGCAGCCAGCGATCCTAGCATCCCTAACCATTTTCATTCTGATGACCCCAGTGATGATTCTGACTTCGAGGGATTCATGAGAGAGGCAGAAAAACCACAGCAAGATGTGGAAATATCTGCCGACAGTGATAGTGATGACGTAGGCCCCGCGAGGCCACAGTAGCCAAGCCTTGCCCCGCCACCAGTCCCGTTAACCACGCCAGTCTTCACATCAGTGTAAATGCATTTTTTTTTTAAATGTTTCTTACCTATGATGTTTTCTTATTAATATTACTGTACAGTACATCAGTTCATGTTTGTTTCATTTATCATCGTAAAATTAAGAGGTAGAGTCGAGAGAAAGAGTGGGAAAAAGTGCTTACCTTGGAGTGAAGCCGACCAATTTGTAGTCAGCACTGCCTCACTCGCCACTGAACCTGATGTGTTTAAACCCCTTCCTTTTGAAGAACTGGCATAGCCACCCATTCGACGCCTTGAAAGGTTTTGTTGGAGGATTAATGGCTTTTTTAAGGCACGTGTGATAGAATATCTCTGCCAGCTCCCTTATATGGCGCCCATCTAATGCAACCCCCCTTCCTTTTCCTTTCTTTGAATGTAGTGAGCAAGATATCTTTCCATTTTTATTAGCACTTCTTTGTTGTCCACCAGCATTCTACCATCAAGTTGAGCACCTCCACAGTTACTTGCTGCTTGCTTGATTTGTTCACTGTTCTTTAAAATCATTCTCACTGTCGATTCACCAACACCAAACTCCAGACCAATAGCAGAATTACCTTCACCTGCTTTTTTCCTTTCAATCATTTTCAGTTTGGTCTCCAAAATTATTTTCTTGTTCTTCTTACCCGTTGGCGGCATGATAACACTCGTGCAAGGTTAAACTGCTGGGGTATTGCGAGGAGCACCACGAAATTGTGAGGGTCAGTGACCTTGGTTGGAAACAGGTGCAAACAAACGTGGCGGGGCGGCAGACAACTGAACTAGGAGGCTCAGTACGCCCAATGAACCATGACGTCATTACTCGGAGTGGCAAAGTAGTGCAGGAAGACGACTCTCATACCACTTGACCTCGCAAAGTGTGTGATCAGTCGCAAAGTTCATAAATGATAAAAAATACATGACTTTTGGAACTACCTTGCAAAATTGGTGAATCGCAAAGTTAAAGTTCGCAAAGTTGAAGAATGTACTGTATTTCAAATTTATACTGTGTATGTATATGCATATACAGCAATCCCTCCATTATTCGGACGTCCAATACTCGGACATACTCACTATTCGGATATTGTGGGCTGCCCAACCCCCAAAATGCCAAAAAATTCGAAAAAAAATGAAATTTTTTTGATTTTTTGGGACCGTGTCAGTTTGAATTTCCCGCCCGCGCCAATCGACTGTGTTTATGCTCATGGCGCCTGTCTGTCAGTCGCCATTACCCACTCAGCTACTGCCTCGTGAACACCACCGACAATGGCGGCCGAAGTGATTGCTTTTGTGGTGATACCCTACCTCCTACAGTGCTTGATACTGCTTTTCACCTTCTTCATCATGTGTGTGATGATCATCACTAGACCACACGGGAATTTACTGTTATGTACAGTGCAGTGAAGTGATGTGATTCCAGTTATAAAAAAAAAAAGTTGTGGAAAGTGTTGGTGATAAGTACTGGCAATTCTCAAGTGGAAAGGTGTGTCAGGTGCAAGGCCTTCCTGTCAGAGTCTGAGATGATAGAGTGGGTTATTACATCAGGATGGCAGCTTGTTGTTCGTAAGCACCCTAACTTCATACCTAACCTGTTTTCATCATGCTGTAAATGTGTTAAAAAATTACCAAAAATGTTACATATAATTTCTTGCTTGCAATTTAATTTTTCCATGAATGGTTCTTAAGTAAAACAGCTAGAAAAAAGGTGGAAGCAGTGAATTTCATGTCCGGTCCTAACCTAACCTAACCTATGCTTATCATAAAGATTTTCATGCCTAACCTGTTTTCATCATGCTGTAAATGTGTTAAAAAATTACCAAAAATGTTAATCATAATTTCCAGCTTGTAATTTAATTTTTCCATGCATGGTTCTTAAGTAAAACAGCTAGAAAAAAGGTGGAAGATGTGAATTTCATGTCCGGTCTTAACCTAACCTAACCTATGCTTACCATAAACATTTTCATGCCTAACCTGTTTTCATCATGCTATAAATGTGTTAAAAAATTATCAAAAATGTTAATCATAATTTCCTGCTTGCAATTTAATTTTTCCATGCATGGTTCTTAAGTAAAACAGCTAGAAAAAAGGTGGAAGCAGTGAATTTCATGTCCAGTCCTAACCTAACCTAACCTAACCTAGCTCGATCGGTAGAGAGTTGGCTTGCAGTCCCGACGGACCCAGGTTCAAATCCTCGCTGGGGCAGGGAACAGTTTAAGGATTTTAATTTCATTAAATCAGGCTTTACTGATCTACCAGAAGACCCACCGACATGTCGTAAAAATACCCAGCTAATACCAATACACCAGTCCTGTATGAGACAGCCCTAGCATGTATTCAATATGGACGGAGGGTGTTAGCGCCGAAGTGGTGACATGTAGAGGTGTATTATATGTAGGAGGACGGCTGGGCCTTGATAGCAGGCTGTAAAGCCTATGCCCAGAGTCGGACACATAAAAAAAAAAATAAAAAAAAACTATGGTTACCAGAAAGATTTTCATGCCTAACCTGTTTTCATCATGCAGTAAATGTGTTAAAATATTACCAAAAATGTTAATCATAATTTCCTGCTTGCAATTTAATTTTTCCATGCATGGTCCTTAACTAAAACAGCTAGAAAAAAGGTGGAAGCAGTGAATTTCATGTCCGGTCCTAACCTAACCTAACCTATGCTTACCATAAAGATTTTCATGCCTAACCTGTTTTCATCATGCTGTAAATGTGTTAAAAAATTACCAAAAATGTTAATCATAATTTCCTGCTTCCAATTTAATTTTTCCATGCATGGTTCTTGAGTAAAACAGCAAGAAAAAAGGTGGAAGCAGTGAATTTCATGTCCGGTCCTAACCTAACCTAACCTATGGGTACCATAAAGATTTTCATGCCTAACCTGTTTTCATCATGCTGTAAATGTGTTAGAAAATTACCCTAAATGTTAATCATAATTTCCTGCTTGCAATTTAATTTTTCCATGCATGGGGGTAGGGGGTTTTCAAGAATTCTCCCCCAGTATCCCTGCTTGTCATAAGAGGCGACTAAAAGGGTTGGTGGTGGGTTAGTGCCCCACCCCGTAAAAACAACTAACTAAAAATACGAACAGGAAGCCTCGGACCAGGACTGACCAAAAGTTGACGACGAAGGAACGGACAAAGGACGAGATAAAGATCGTGCGACCTGGAATGTGAGGGGTATGAATGATGAGGTGAAAGAGAGAGAGATTGTACAGGTGCTTGAGAGTGCAAAAGTGGATATATGTGGAATAACTGAAACTAAATGGCGAGGTGAGAGTGCCAGAGAATGGGAATATGGGTGGGGTATAAGCGCAGGAGTGGGTGAGAATGAGAGGGCGAAAGAGGGAGTGTGTATTGTTGTGAGCAACAGGTGGAAGGAGAATGTAAGAGAGTATGGATCAAGGATTGTGTGGGTAAGAGTGAAAGCTGGACTACAAATGTGGGCAATTGTGTGATTGTATGCGCCAACGCAAGATCGTGTAAGTAGAGTGAGAGAAGAGTTTTGGACAAATGTGGAAGCCTGCTTGGAAAAGTTTGAAAGGAATGAGAGAGTGTTTCTGATTGGAGATATGAATGGAAAAGTGGGGAATGAGAAGCTGGATGGAGTGGTTGGTGAGTGGGGTGTGCCTGCAGAGATGGATGAGAATGGCAGTCATTTAGTGGACATTTGTGCTGGGAGGGGGTTGGTGGTAGTTAATACCCTCTTCAGGCACAAAATGATCCATAGGTATACATGGCGAGTGGTGAGAAGAGAGGACGGGGGAATGAATGAACGGAAGGCAATGACTGACTATGTGTGCGTGGATGAAAGCATGAGAAGATGTATAATGGATGCAAGAGTATATAGAGGTTGGGGGAGTGGACTTTCTAACCACCACTTGGTGGTGGCCAGAATCAGAGTCCAAACATGATGGAGGAAGAGAAGAAGGGAAAGACAGGAGGAAGTATGTGTTACAAGGAGGGTAGAAAAGTTACAAGAGGATGGAATAAAGGCTGAATATAGAAGGGAAGTGGAGGAGCGATTGGGTAAATATAGATTGGAGCAAATGGGGGACGTGGAGGGGGTGTGCAAGGTATTCACAGAAGAAATCTGTGCAGCATGTGAGGTGGTGTGTGGGGTGAAGAGAAGACGAAAGGGGGTTCAGGGAACAGAAAGGTGGACTGAAGAGGTGAGAGAGGCTGTGGCACAAAAGAAAAAAGCATATAATGAGTGGATGAGGAACAGGGGTGACGAAGAAGCTGAGAGACGGACGAGAGAGTTATACGTAGTGAGGAGGAGAGAGGTGAAAAGATTAGTAAGAGTGAGTAAGAAGAGAGTGGATGAGGAGTTTGGAAGGAATTTGAATGCAAAGTGGAGGGAATGTAA
>JAGKTI010001399.1:64387-86304 GCA_018397915.1 Birgus latro | reverse complement strand
ATATGAAGTATGTCCAATGTATACCGTATAGTTATAGTATACTCTTCGATATATGACTATAGTTCCTGTCTAGTATATCCTCTATAATGTATTGTATAGTAGTATATAATTCATAAACTCTTAAAAAACAATTACGCCCGTTTTCTCTTTGGTTGAGGAAGCTCCCTAACACCCTTGCCGAAGCGATTTACGTTAATACTCCTTTTTGTCCTCTTCTGTGTTACATAAATCCTTTCACTATAGCCATGCTCTAATGAAATAACGTCCAAAAGTATGTTAACTACCCATATCCTAAAATAAATCGCTTAGGAAAAGGTGCTAGGGAGCTTCCTTACTGAACTAGAATACGGGTCCACCATGAGTCACAAATAAACTTAACAACCAAAATCCTTGTCGTAAATTTCTGTTCATAGGAGGGACAAGGAGTGAATGTTTAAATTATTCTTTATCAGTTACGAGAAATAAGTTTGTTTGTGAATCTGGTGTTCTTGGCATTCGTAACACCTCTTCTTAAGCGATTTAACTTGTGTATGCCACCTTAGTAGTCTTCTTCAGTGGCGTACACGGACAGTTTTGGGGGGAGGAGTTCTAACTGAAAAAAATGGGAGGTGGGGACCACATCCCCCAGGGGCAGGAGCAGGGATAGGGAAAGGAGCAGGGGCAGGGGCAGGGGCAGGGGCAGGACAAGGCCAGGAGCAGAGGCTGTAGTTGCTTTTGTGTCACTTGGTCACTCCATTATTTAAAGATCTCTCTACGTCTGTGGTCCTGTTGTTTGTTGTTTCTATATTCCTCACCATGTCAGTAACACAATAATAACCTTAATCCCTTAAGGGGTGGCCACAAACAGATCACCTTCATGTGTCCCTGTCCCCCGCCATTTCGCTGCCTTCCCCTCAGCTTGCACCCCCCTCTTTCATATACCTCTCTACTCCATCCCTTCATCTCATCCTCGGTCTCCTCTTCCCTTTCCTCCCTCGACAAAGCAACCTTCGAGACATGGTGGGTCAATTAAATGGAAAGCAAATGATAGCGTTAGCCCCTGGTCTGCCACTGTTGTTTTTATAGGCCATTTATTTGTATATTTCGCCACCATGCCTGGCCAAAATGGAATCTGCGGCATTTGAGGAGGGCATTTGGGAATATTCCTCCCAGAACTGAGCATTGAGAATTCAAGATCAGCATTAAGGATTTCCACACGTTTCCATTAATCTCCCTATTTTTTCTTGACAAGACAGAGTAACAGTAGGTTAAGAAAATGTCTCTTCAAAAAGCCATGTATAGCCAGCTTAACAGAATTTAACATACAGGGAAGTGGTATGGTGGAGACGCAAAATAAATCGCTAAGGGAGAGGTGTTAAGGAGGTACTATCTGTATATCTGTGGGGCGATAAATTTCCCAGTCGTAACTAAGAATTCTGTTTCCAGGAGGGACAAGGAGGGAAGGGAGTACAGGATATCCCAATACCCCTTTGTTGTTCATCCTGCAAAATATAAATTAATAGGATAAAACTTGAATAAATAAATGAATAAAGAGTTACCGGGCGATAACGCTAACCCCTTCGCTCCGAGGTCCTTTCACCATTACTACTACCACTACTACTACCGCCAGCACTATTATTATTATTATTATTATTAGTAGTAGTAGTAGTAGTAGTAGTAGTATCCAGACGATTGTATTCAGCTCTAGGATGGACTTTTTAAACTGGAGGGGTGAGATGGAGGCTTCACTCTACGAGTAATGTTTCCTTAAATAAAATCGTATGGTTAGCAAGAATGAATAGCAAAAGTGAAGGGGCTACGTTGCAGAGCGTATACCGTTACCTGAATTTCGGACATTCCAGAAAATAGAGAATAGGCTGGTTGCAAATATCTACTCTCTCTCTCTCTCTCTCTCTCTCTCTCTCTCTCTCTCTCTCTCTCTCTCTCTCTCTCTCTCTCTCTCTCTCTCTCTCTCATTTTTGGTATTTTTTGGTACAAGTATTTTCATCAAGTCCGTTACAGTATAAGGAGAAAGACAAGAGGGGGAGGATGAGGGAGGGTTGGAAGGAGGCAGGATGAGTGAGAGTTGCAACCAGCCTAATATTCTCGCCAGTCTTCAAACAAACACGTATTTCCTGTTTCTTCCTCACCATATACCGTTTGATGAAGGAACAATTTTGAGTTTGATTTATGTATATTTTTGTACATAGAACGTATGGGATTTTTTTTTTCTGTTAAATAAATCAGCGGCTATTCCATGCAGCTGTGTTGTTTGATTAGCATTTGATGCGATGCTGGTACACTTGGGTTTTGATTTTGAAGATGTTATGCGTTGTACGATTCAATGTGTGTGTGTGTGTGTGTGTGTGTGTGTGTGTGTGAGAGAGTGTGAGAGAGAGAGAGAGAGAGAGAGAGAGAGACCACTTACAGCGTTGTGGGCTGTGGTCACAATGTAGGTTTGAACAAAATCCCAAAGTTCTTCAAGCAAAGATGTATTGATGAGTACTCCTTCTGTAATTAACAAGATGTAGTAGCCAACACTAAAACAGTATGTGCCTGGGCTTGCCTTTGTGTGTACTGGTTCAGTGTAAACTCTTCAAAAAGCCCTTTACAGGATCACTGTTAGGGCAGTATATACAGATCTAAATAGTCTTCCAAATGACTTTGCTGTAATAACAATCTTTTCAAATAATGTTACATCACCTAATCCTTACCCTGCCGAGTTTGGAACCCTTGTGAGTCTTCCACCACAGCACCTTGAGCGACACGACAGGGGGTAACTCACCCCTCCCTCCAACACACACACCAGTAGCGCGGCCACAGCGGAACTCCATTTCGGGTCACTTGAACTGAAAGGTATGTCTGCAGGGGAGTAGCTATGTTTTTTTTAAATGGTATGGCCAAGTGTACTTATTAGGGCGACCCAAGGAGAACTCTTCAGGGAGCCTGGATGTACTGCCTCATCAGGATTCTGGGGTGGCCACCGAGGTGTCTGCCTCTGGACGTAAGAAAGTTGACCGTCATCCCAATAGCTCGTGGCAATTGGTGTGCCTCAAAATTAGGCAAAGTTTGGTGACCTCTGCTTAAACACTTGAACCAGCTCCATCCTCCCTCTCCCCCCCCCCAAAAAAAAAATCGTGTTAGGGAATTGAGGGAGGCAATTTATAATAAAAGAGAAACGCCTCTCAAAATGAGGTGATATTGTCTGGAGGTTATACAAAAATAAGCCACTGGAAGGACTGGGTTGAGGTTTTAAAACAATAGATGTGAAACAGATACAAGTTATCGCAAAGAAGGTATTTAAAAAGAAAAATGGTGGAAATTAGGAGTCACCGTAGAGGCACTAAAAATCTTAAAAAAAAAAAAAAAAAAAACCCTGCTTGTAGAGAGTATGACTTGACAAAACTATCCCTGTCATACCAAAGCAGAAAATAAAGCGAATCCACGCTCATGTGACTGTGAACCCAGTGGACTGAAGGCTGTTGTTACCGTTACCCTTCTGCAGTCCACTAGCCTTTCACTGGATAGGGAGGGAGCAGAGAGATGTGTATCACCAGCCAGCGGGTCCTGCCTTTTGACACGATGAGGCGGCCGTGATCAGCTATGGACCAATCGGAAGAAAAGTAATTTGAGATTAGAATAATAAAGAATAAATAAGTTGAGCATCCCTTATACAGGTCACAGGTTCCATACCGCCACCCCTTGTACCAATCAATCTCAGTCGAATCATCTCATGTCCCAATCACAAATTCAACTCAGCCATTCTTTGTACTAATCTCTGCTCATCAAGCAGATCGCACCTCTCCGTCCTTCGTGGCCTGGCCTTCCTCCTGGCCTTCCTTTTGCCTTCCTTTTTCTCCTGGCGGAAACCTTTCAGGAGGAGAAGGATCTCCGTCTTGCAATACAGCACGGATGGGTCTGGCCCCGAGAGGTGTAGGACCTGTGTGTTAATGTTATAGGTTATTGAAACAGGATCGTAACACAAGGGATAGGTTTGTTGTAACGAGGTGAGGTGAGGTACCAGCCACTCAACCTCTTCCTGGGAGGCCGACACACACCATAACTTTTCATGATCTTCCAAATCAATTACCTCTAGCTTTTTCGACAATTTCTTGATCTCAGCCTCGTCATCGAAAGCTAATGAGCGCTTGCGGCCGGACATCATGACCGTGTCCAATCTGCAGTTGTGTATTATTAACTCTGCTAAAATTTCCGGAGAAGGAACCAATAGGCCTTAACACTTGAATAACTTCTCAGCGCTGATGCCAACATTGGAGACCGAAAATTTATAGCTATCGTGTTTTCATTGCGATGTTTCCCATTTTCTGTGAAATATTTTTTACGTAGTATGGTCACCCCTCTTCGTCAAGGAATTACTTATGTCTATTGTACCTTATATCTTTTATGTTACTGAAGCCAACAATATAGATATTGAATAAGATACTTTAAACGCAGACGGGCATATTAAGGCATGATATACAAAGTGCTAAGGATGCGGAAGTGAAGTGCTGATGCGCATCAACCTCTCACTCACATTTAAGATGGCCGCCGTAGAAAAAGACGTCTTCAGCCTTGCTGGCTCTTATCTGGCATATTTTTCAGCTTTTGACCGCATAGAAGTTGCCCTACCAGGTTTGTGTTATTTCACAGAAGTACAGTGCATGTGTTGACTCTCTAGAGACTAAAGAGAGTATCACTGAAAGACAAAAATTTGTGATTATAATCCTACCTTGGATCTTCCACATCTTGGGTAACCATTGTTCATAACCGCAATTTACATTAAGTATGATGTTAAACGTAGCTCGGAGGGAATCATCGACTACACCAGATGGTAGTTATAATTTCAGACATGCAGAGATAATCAAATTCCTGTTTTTATGTAGATTTCAGGTGTTGCCAAATGGTTTTAGTAACCGTACTTTACCTAGCCCTACTTGCCTGCTTTTCAGGAAATGAAACAAGATAGAGTGTAAAATTTAACCATTAATTTAGGATATAAAGTTTCAGCTCCAAAATAAAAGGGAAAAAATTGTGCTTTTTTACTTTCAGGCCAAATTGGGAATCTTCTCTATGAATTTCAGCACAAATGCTCTGTTTAGTAGCCAACAGTCATCATATCATCATCTGGACCTCCTTTCCCACCTTAGGGCAGGGTGAGGAGTTGCAGTGTCCAGACAGCCCAAATTTGCCCAATCCAATGGGCCACGCTTCCATTCACTCATCATTCATGCCCCCAGAAACCTGGCTGTATCGGATACACCCAAAACATTCACCACGTTTTGTAGCTGCACATAAACTTATCCGATAGTCAATCCGGATGCTGCCACATTAAAAAGGGGTGCCAAATCCCTGATCATGCACTTTTAACAACATTCATCCAGCCAGCTCGATCACTTGTCAGTTCCCTAGCCTCGCAGACTTCCAGACCTCTCTTCCTCACACACTCATCCACTGTATCTCTCCACCTTCTCCTTGGCCTACCTCGCCTCCTCCCTCCTTCAAATTTGCTTATACCTTTTTCACCACGCTGTTGTTATCCAATCTCTCCACATGACCATACCATTGCAGTACACTCTCTTCGATTCTGGTGTCCACCGACTTCCTCACTCCACATCTTTCACGAATCACATTATTTCGTATCCTATCCACCCTCTGTACTCCACATACATTTCTCAGCAGTCCCATCTCCACTGCTTTTACTCTTGACTTTTCATTTTCATGCCACACCATAGCCTCACATCCATATGTTCAAGTTGGCACTAACACTCCTTCATGAGCCTCTGTTTCTTACCAAGGCCTTCATTGCACCAGCTACTTTTCTGCCTTGTGTCACTCTTTCCACTTCTTTTGCACATTTTCCTCTCTTTTCAATAACTGTACCTGGGTATTTGAACTCTTTCACCAATTCCAGTCTCTCTCCATTCACTGGAACATTGCACTGGGAGTCACCTTCTCTCTCAGTAACTATCACTTTACTCTTTTCTGTATTTACTCTCAAGGCACGACACTCAGACATCAGCAAAACTCTGCAGTAGCCTACCAAGTTCTTGTCCAGTATTTGCAAGCACTACAGTACAATATTTATTAAAAGGTGGGTGAGGGGTTTACATCATGGCTCTGTCTGGCATTACATATACTGTACTTTAGATTAGGTTATTTGAACTTAGACACAATAATGGAGACTGCTGAGGGCAGAATAATCCCTCCTCTTATTTACCAGGTACAAAACGAAGCATCTGTGTTGCAAAAGAGCAGACTGCATCTAATTTGGCTTGTTAGTGGAAGAGTTTTCTTGCTTCAGATTGAAACAACTTTACAAAAATTGTGTGCATGCATGTTTAGGAAAAACTGCTCTGCTTCAACCTGCAGTTACTGTGATGGAAAGGATTTTTATTAATTATTATGTACCATTAAGATTAACGTGATGCATTTTAATCTTGTCCCTGCAAGTAGCAAGAAGGAAGTTGTCACTATATAGCTTGCTTGATGCCTCCATGAACATAAGTGAAGCTGTGGTTACATAGAACATTTTCAGGCATTTTTTTCTTTTCCATTGCTAGAACAAAAGTTGCAGTGACAATGAGTAATGAGCTACAGATTAAAAGAGGATCAGGCATGGTCATATGAGGACATTTTTTAGCAATAGCCATCATTCTGAAGGGCAGTAGGAAGAGCAGCGAAATTCCTTTAAAGGTGGTTACACGAGTCATTGCAGAAAGAAAAGTCAGCATGCGATTGAGAGGACTGATCGTAGTTGTCTTCCCCCTTAAGTCTTGATAATACAAGTACAGGTATAAAACAGTGAAGGTATATGCCAGTGTGGCTTTTGCTGTTGTGGCTGGTCATGATTATAAAAAATGGTAGTAGAGTATTCATGGGGGGGGTGAGTAAGACAACTTGGTTTGATGTACAGTATACAAAAATTGTATGTAGGTACCCAATGGATTTTTTTTTTTTTTTCAGGGTGTTGGTGATAATCACAGTAGGAGAACAGTCACCCGGAGATGAAATGCGGGGGTATGGCAGACACTGAAGAGATGGAGGACTTCATTTGTGCCGGATACAGATATCTCGTCTGCACATGCAGCTGCAATAAAACCATCAGTTGCCAGTGACGGTGTCATCCAGAGCTGAAACCAAGAGGTATGGCCAACAGTTCAGATGCAGGGCCTCGGGTGTGCCAGCTGACACCACTCAAGGATATGGTACAAATCTTTCTTGTTTGTATCTGGTTACACCATAGCCATCATGTGCCAGTGAAGGTGTTAACATGATTTATGTTGATGTGTGGTGTGCTGGTGAGGGGTGTAATTTGCATTGATGCCAAATACAGATGCAGTAGTTCACCCCAGTTCCCACCCACCCTCCTCTACTAGAAAACCAGATGAATTTCTTCCATTTGTTTATGTATTGACACGCTGCAAGTTTGCTTTAGGGGCAGGAACTACAGGTGGTCCCTTGCATACGAATGGTTGACTTTTGAATTTTTGACTTTACGAAATTGTACATTCAGTACAGTATTAAATACTGCACTGTAACTTGAGATATTCAACACTTTATTATAAAATAAGCTTGTGCTAATGATTTTGCGCAATTGTAATCAAATGTAAGTGTTCGAAGCACATTTAAAAGGCTTGGTAGGCTTGGCTAGGCTAGGGTATGATGTTTGATTAGTTACGTGTATTAAATGCAGTGTCAGCTAAAGAGAAATTCTGCTCTAGCAGTTTTTTTGAAATGTAACCTATTCATAAGTGGGGGACCACCTGTAGTTAGGAGCGGATAACACTACCCCTGGGTACTAGGCAGTCCTGCGTTGAGATGGTTAACATCATAAAGCACTAGCTTACTGTGTTACCATCCTGTAATAAATCACAGTCATGGGATGGGGTGGTGATGATGACTGTATTGGAGAAGCACTGGAATAATAGTAGAAAGACTTGACAGTAGTAATATCCAGCAAAGGTGTACAAACATTTATACATCTGTCTATCTATCTATTGCCAGACGCCTCAATCTCGCATGGGGTGGCCACAAACAAATCGCCTCCATGTCACTCTGTCCCCTGCCATTTCACTACCACGCTTCCAACTCACACCCCCCCTCTCTCATATACTTCTCCACTCCATCCCTCCATCTCATCCTCGGCCTACCCCTCCCTCTCGCCCCCTCCACCTCACTCACATACACTCTCCTCGTCAGTCTTTCACTCTCCATCCTCTCCACATGCCCTGCCCAAACCACCTTAACATGTTTATTCTAACGCTTCCCATCACGTCCTCAACCACACCACAACGCTCCTTCACTTCCTCATTTGTTAGTCTGTCTCTCCATGTGACTCCACATGCTCCTCACAAATAACTCATTTCCACTGCTCTCACTCTTGACTTCTGTCCTTCCAACAGGGTCCAAGCTTCACTTCCATTTTTCAGAGTTGGTATCACAATACTGTCATGTAACAACTTTTTCACTTCCATGCTCAGCTCCCTGTTTCTTATCACTGCTTTCAACGAACCAGCAACCTTCCTTACCTGCTGCACCCTTTCAAGCACTTCACCCTCCAGACTTCCATCCTTACTCATCACACTGCCCAAGTACTTAAATTCACACACATTCTCCATATCCTTCCCATCCAATCTCACTGTACATTCACTGGCTTCACTTCTCTCGAAGACCATCACTTTACTCTTCCCTACATTCACCTTTAGATTCCGTTTCTTACACACACTCTCAAATTCATCTACCAGGCCTTGCAGCTCCCCTTCATCTTTGCTCAGCAACACAGTATCATCTGCAAACAACAGTACAGGGAGTTTCCAAACACTGCCCTCTCTCACTAGGGCCGCTTCAACATCCACTTCCCGACCTTGTATCTTTTTTATAACCCCATTTTCATTAACCTGATTTATTCATTTTTTTCTTCAAAAGAGTAGTTAATGGAATTTCATAACTAGCAGGGAAGATGGGTTACATGTACCAGAGCAGTGACATGGAATTGGTAAGCAAGAATGTTGGATATTATATAGGAGTGGAACTTAATTGAGAGGTGCAGATTTACAAGTTAATAGGGTTGAATGCCTGGCCATAGATAGGTAGGACAGGACTGAAAGTTAGTATCTGAATAAATTAAAATTTCATTACTTAATGAATAATCGGTTTTTTGTAATCTAAGTGAAATACTGTATGGTGATGCAGTACTTCTTTTGTTAACGTAGCTATAGTATATACTGTTGCTTATTTTATCAGGTTTATTAAGGACACTGTGAACAGGTTTGAGGAGGTGCATAAGTTTAGTGGTAGTGAAGTGAAGCATTATGCAAGCTGCATTGGTATGGGCATAGGAAAGATATATGAGTAACATTTGAAGTGCTGTACAGATCTAAATATACAACAGAGAACCCCCATGGGCAAGCCAGGGAAAACCATCAATGAAATTTAGAAAGGACCTCAAGGTTAAGGAATTTGATTGAGGCTGTATGGAAAGCTGCCTTTAAACATGGCTAACCCATGCAAGCATGGAACAGGCAACTATAGAGAGAGGCTTTATTGTTCAAATTTTTATTGAGCAGATAAGATTGTGTGAGTGAGTGGCTGTGTTGTGTTGTTTATTTATATACTTTGTGTTTACAGATGGAGCTGTGTTGGAGAGAGAAGCCACTAGTAGGTGACACACCACCTGGCTGTACTACCATCCCCAGACTGAAGAAATGTCTGATAGACCAATGGGAACTGTGTAATAGGACAGTCAGTGATATAAGAAGAGCACCTGCAGTGGTAAATGAAGGCTGCTTCAAACAGTATCAGTAGCTAGAGTTACAGTAACTGAAATTTGATCTACAAGTCAACACATATATACACACTTCCTAGCATTCAACCACTCCACCCCCCTGTGCTGCCCCTCACATTCAAGCTACCTCTCATACAACCATTGGTGAAGTTGCCCTGCTGCAAGACCTCATTGCCACCCTGCCACATCCCCTAACACTGCCTGCTTTTCCTGTGGGTGGGTAACATTCTTAGATTGTTGTTGTTGTTTATGGCTCGTATGTACAGGAAGACAAGCTCCAAGAGGTCTGCAAGCCAGCATTCAATACCATATACAGTCACCACATAATTATGTCCTGTCCCATACTATGGTGATGCTATTACTGCAATACCTAGAAGCTTATGGTGACTTTTCTCATTTACTTTGAGATAATGTTTTTAGCTGAGGAGTATGGCCAGGAACAGAAGCAAATATCTGCAGCTTTTCATTTTAAAAATTAGAATCAGCAGTTTTATTTGTATTTCAAAAAAAATTTTAAAAGAAAATTTTAAAATGTTTTAGGTAGCTATAGCTATATATTTTTAATGAGAATAGAAATTCTTGATGGTGTGGCCACAGAATTGTGTTTGTTTCAGGCGTATATTAGGATAGTTGGGTTATTGATTAGGGGAGTCAGAATTATGTAGTTATTGTCTGTATTGTGGTATTATGGACTACCCCATTGAGTTTATTGGACAGAATTTGATTACGTTTCAGTGCTGGAAGTCAGACTGGTGGAGGTTGGTTAGTGTTAATTACAGTACAGTACAGTAAGACCTCACTATAACGGACTAATTGGGGCTCAGGCCAGTCCGAAATATGCGATTTTCCTAAAAGCGACATCCGGACTTACCCCTGCTAATCCGGACTTTTTCCGATATATCAGACATTAGTCCAGATTGCATCAGTGGTTTTCACCACCATTGCAGTATTGTACAGTGTTATACCTTCACTACATTAATCAAATGGTATAATAATACTGTACTGTGCACTGAAAAACATGTCTTTTACTTGTCTTATTGTGGTGAACATAGCTGAAGTTGTCAGGCAGTCCGGACTGCTTTCTGGCTATATTGGACTTTTTCCGATATAAAGGAGTTTAGTCCAGTAGCTCCTCGAGTCCGATAAAAGCGAATTCCGGTCTACTGAAGTCCGTTATATCGAGGTTTTACTGTAGTTGTTTTTAGTTGGTTGAGATTGATTAGTGTGTTGCAGTATTTGTTTTTGTTGATTAGAATTCTTAGGTGGAGCCAGTGTTTTGAAACACAGGATGATGTGGGAATGGTTGTTTGGTCTCATAGTTTCCTATACCTCAAGCTTTTCATCTTCCATATGCCACAACTTTTCTGAAGACAGTACATTAGATGACAACACCTTGAAGGTCTTTTTAAGTTTACAATTTATCTCCTGATTAGCCCTTCACTGAAATGGATGGACTTTGGCATTTTGTGGTGTTATAATAATCTTCATTTGTTACAAATTTTGACTGAAATCATATGTAAATATGTAGGTGGAACAGGGAAAAGGAATATATGAAATGTGAGAAGATGATTGAGTAGGATAATTGGTGACAGATTTGTATTACCAGGTAACAAGTGGATACTGACACACCATTCCATAAGGGATTTTAATGATAGGTTTCCAACTTGCTTGCTCTTTTTCTACTTCTGGTTCATACCTATTCCATTATTGGTGGGAAATTGGTTAGGATCATTATTTTAAAATAATATAGTCTACATTGTGCAGCATTGATTAACCCTTGCACCTCGGGCAGTGTCCTTAGACACAGCGCAACATGCCTTGAGCAGCGTCATTAGACACAGAGCAGCACACCATGGGCAACATCCATAGAGCAACATGCCCTAGGCAGCTTCCTTAGACACAGCGGCACACCCAAGTGCAGCGTCCTTAGAAACGGATTAACACGCCCTAGTGCTGCGTCCATAGAAACAAAGCGGCACGCCCTTGGCAAAGTCCTTAGAAGTACACTTTTTGCTCATTTACTTGAACCGTTATATACTGCACCTGTTCTGGTTGGCTGGGCCATTGATCAGTAATGGTAATTTGCTCAACCTTAGGTTTCACTGACCTTTTGGTCTCCGTTACAAGTGCAGTATTGTTATTTTTTGCTGCAAAATAGCTGAAAGTTATTTTTCTTCCAGCTTGTCGCTGCAGAAGTGTTCCTAGTGTCAATTTGTGAATGAACGTAGGTTTTTACAGAGCGAAGTTTCCAAATTTGCCCGCGCGTGGACAAATTTGTGTGCCCGGGGTGCAAGGGTTAAACTTCCTTTCTTACTTTCTTCTCCAGTGGTGGGGAGGGGGCACTGGAGGACAAAGTAGAAAGGAAGTGTACAGTCAGTCCTGTTACAAGTCAATTTTTTGGATGTCCATTTTCAAGTTTTACCAGTATGTGGCAAGTGACATGTCAGCTCATTTTTATTGGCCAACTCTTAATTTTTAACATTTTCACAAGAAATTCCAGACAGGTTGCCTACTAAAGTTCAATTGCTACAGGTATCCCCAGATTTTCTTATTCACAATTGTGACTTGTAACAGGACTGACTGTACTGTTTTTAATTGAGTATACAGTGCAAGCCTCATAGGTGCCATGTTATAGGCAAAGCAAAGCACATACAGGACTGTTTCATAAGTTTAATGAAATTTAATAGCCATTTAGTATGTTTCAATATGTAATTGATTGAAGAGACTAGCCGATTAGTTCTGGATGTGCTGTAGAAATTTAAAGATGAATTAGATGAATTGTCATAATCATCTGTGAGGCCTCAGCTGTACAAGCACTTTTAATCTGCTATAATATACAGTATTTAAAATTAAATCGTGTTTCATTGTAAAGTGAAAATTTATCATCACCATGAACATTGTTCCCACATGTAGGGTGCTGGGGTAAGGTAGGATCCAGAATAGAAAGGATGAGCATACTTACTGGAAGTGTTGAATAATAAGTATTTAGTTTGATGTTTGAGGGTATATAAAAGATGAGGGCAGCCCTTGTTAGTTTGCTGTTAAAGTTCTTGATCAGTTAATAGCCACTACTCCTACATCATCTCCCCTTTGAGGCTTAGGGATGAGGTTAAACTTACATAATTTTAACTTAGAAAAATTTACATTCATAAAAGCAAACACGAACCTTCATTAGGAATCGGATACAGGTAAATTCACCACCACCTCCCACACCTTGATCTTTTGTTGTAACCTTCTGACATAATGACCATGACAGAATTGTCTTTCTCACTCAGTTACCCATCCTTCTCTTCCTTTTCCCTCTCCACTATACTTACACTTCATTCTTCCACACCACAGAAGGGCTTCGTCTTCAACATTATCCTCGCTCACTTCAGACCTTCGTTAGCTGTCTGTATGCATTGAATATGTCCATAATAGCACTGTAGATTTTTCTGATCCATTCAGTATTGCCACATTTGAGTCATAATCATATTTTCATTAAAGAAACAGTTTAGGGTCAGCTTGGGACTTAATTGTCTACCAGTTTTCTCTGTCCTGTTAATTGTGTTTTCTTCTTCGTTCTTCATCAGTTACTTGCCTCTTTCCCAATATTGCTGCCTTCTCTTGGTTGTCACTGTACTTCCTGCTTGAGTTGGTCTTCCATCCATTCTTGTCTGCCATCTTCCTTTAACCACTTAACCGCAGGCCGTCACTTTCGTGACGCTCGTTTGTGATGGCTCGGGCCGTGGGCCGTCAGTTGGGTGCCTCTGTTTCCTTTTTAATTAGCCGGGGCCATCAGAATATAAATATATATGAAAAAAATGTAGGAGAGTTCTGAGTGCTACTTATATCACTTAGGCTAGTTTGGGCCAATATTTTATAAAAGTAAGTCAGAGCTCGAATTGCCACTGGCTGGAAGTGTCATGACTGCCTCACAAAACCACATGGTTTAGGGGTTAAAGATTTAATTCTTCAAGGATTATCAGTTAGGAGGTACTATACATTGAAGGAATCATCACTATTTGATGGTAGGTTTTGTGGTGTAAGATTATTTGTTTCAGCATTGAGCATTGTTTTTGTCAGTGTCCAAAATCAGCAAGATAAAGTTTGGAGAAATCTTTGTCAAGCCCATTACACTGAGGGACACTTGGTAGAAATGCAGAATTAACTTCTATGCTGTATTTTTCTCTTGGTTATAATGAAATTGCCCATCAGTAGTATATGATAGAGTACAGTGGAACTAGGATAAAGCTTTTGTGGGTATTGATGCTACCGTAGATGAGTGTTTTTGGTTGACAGAGAAATGCTGTAGAAGAAAGAGTACCATCTGTGCCAGTAGGTGGATTGAAGTATTGTGATGGAACTAGCTTAAAGCTGTATGAATTTGCCACAGAGGCCACCTTGCATGAGGGATTAGGTCATACAAATAGAAAACTGCTTTAGAAGAATGAGAGTGCTGTAAATGCCAGTAGATGGCAGGGTGAGTTTGGATTGAGTTACTTGAGGTGGTTTTCTTTCATTTTTCAGTATGGTATTAATATAGGATGTCATAAAGTGATGGACAAGAACAGTACAGTTGTTGCATTGTTTTCATATTTAGTTTTGCAGAGTATAAGAACTAGAATATATCGGTAGAGTAGTAACTACGTAGCATATTGGTGTACTGTTTTTACTAGTTAAATCAGGTGGTATGTATAGTGCGTTCTTGAATCTTCTGTGCTTGGAAGGCGTTCTTGAATCTTCTGTGCTTGGAGGATGGCTCAGTCTGATTTATCAACTGTACAGTCAGTGGATGTGAAAAAGCAGACACCATAATGTTTACAGTGTATAAAGTATAAAAAGGAGCAGCAGAAAATGTGCACAGGATAGACACTGGTAATGTTTTCCAAGCCATCCATGCCATTCTAGAATTGGGTTGCACAGTACCAGTGTATGGACTACCCTGTATTGTATTTTTTTCTGTGTATGTTGTTACTTGTGTTTTAATAAGTGCTGCCTTAGTTGTTGTGAGTCTTGCAAGCTTTTATATTGCTGTACACTCGATCAAAAGGCTATCTTTATATAGGTGACAAATGGTTTCACGATGAGTGCTGTTACATATCATGTTTATCTTTAGTTAAATGTTTCTGAATGAACTTCTTACTTCATATATTGCATAAAATTTTCTTTGTCATACTGATTGAATTACTGGTCATGTACTGCTGTGAGTAGTTACTGGAGTTTTTGTACATTGCATTCACCATTGCATTATGTTAGATGGAAAGTAGCAAAGCTCATTTTTTGATTAAGTGTACTCGTTGGAATGTTTTTATGACACTTAAGTTGATGCTAGAATGATATATTGGTGTTATGGCTATATTGTAGTTCAAGAAAGCCCAGTATAAGTGAGCTTTTCATCACACTGTGGGAATTTTGATTGGTATGTTGATCCACAGTCCAGTTCACAGTGCTGTATGTGGAAAAAGTACAGTGCATCCATGTGAATTTCAGATACTATAAATAGTGTGTGTAAATTTGAAGCCCACCAAGCATTCTTCTGACATGGACTTTGATATAACAGAAAAGTCTAAGAGAGCCTGTGCTTTAATTTGTGTTTGATTTCAGGTTATTAAACAAGCATACACCTTTCTTCTGCACTGTTTACTGTTCTGCATCGTATTAATTTGCATATATATTTTCATCATTATTATTGTCAACATTTTCCATTATCTTCAACACATTACAGTACAGAAATAAATGCGTAAGCTTGGTAATGAGATCAAGTAGAAATACTGATAAAAGACTGCTTAAAGCATTGGCATCCACACATTTAAGTGGTTGTAAAATCAGTGATAAAATGAGAAATGATGAATGTAAAACTGTGAAATACACAGCAGGAACAACAGCAAGAATCTCCCCACAAATCCCTAATTTTTTGTTTCTAGTGGAAATATCGAAGGATACCTTTTTCCGTACCGATTATCCTACAGGCTTCTTACCTCAAGCACTAGACTCTTGAATTATTGAATTATTTAATTTATTTTGCTGGTTATACTGTTGATAGTTGTATCATACCTACCCAATCCTTAAATGGGAAAAAAGGTTAGATTGATTGATAGAATTAAGGAGCCAACCCAAATTTTGAACTTTTTCCTGTGTAAGGATGGGGTGAGATATGTTCCAAAATATAAAAGAATGCTTGAAAGGGAGTATTCTCAACAGCCTGCCCCATTAAACAGGTAGCACATCAATCTTCAAAGTTCTTAATCACCAGTAGCAAGCAACACAGTATCATATTCATTCATCTCATTTGAGATACACCGCCTTTCATGTTTCATTCCATTCATACCATTGTCATCCCCTTTCTCCATAACTTGAAGCTCAGTTAAGCCAGGTCTAGAATAGGCTTGTTCAAATTGCTTGGCTGAGAAAAGAATCTACATCTTGTTCTGTATTGTTGCAGCAGGCATGTAGAACTTGGGACAAATTACTCAGTTCTGACATTTAAGGTGCTGGTGCCTTAACCAGCCTTTGCTGCTGCCCAAGTGGCATTATGTTAGCAGTAACTCCCAGTTATGTCTCATATGGGACACACTTACAGATATTGTCAGGTTGGAGGGCCTTTACCCACAAGACCACCAGGTGTCATTTGATTATATGGTTACCACTCAACATAGTAAATGGTGTCTTGGATTACAGAAAACCTATTTGGTTTAAGTGTATAGTAGTATTTATTGCCCTGGGGTGATGTGTGTTACAGCACAGCCACATTCATTATACTGTTCACTTGTTTAATTTTGTTTTCATCCCATGCACCCATGTAAAAGGTGCTAAGGGTACTTTTTGAATTCCATTTTTGAGAACTGAATGCTGTATGGCAGTGAAGGAGGAGAATAAAAGAACTAGGAGATTGAAATGCACATCTGTCTATCTAATGCCAGATGCCATAATCCCGTAAAGGTTGGCCACAAACCAATCGCCTCCATGTCACCCTGTCCCCTGTCATTTCACTGTCCTGCTCCCAGCTCACACCCCCCTTCTCTCATATACTTCTCCACTACATCTCTCCATCTCACCCTTGGCCTCCCCCCTCCCTCAACCCCCCTCCACCTCACTCTTATATGTTCTCCTCGCCAGTCTCTCCATCCTCTCCATATGGCCTCTCATTGTATTTCTCCCAACGCCCCACTTCCACATTTCAACGTATATTCAGTGACTTCTTTTCTTTCAAAGACCATAACTTTACACTTACCTGTATTCACCTTTAAATTCTGTTTCTTACACACTCCCAAACTAGTTAACCAAGCTGTGCAGCTACACATAAATGAGAATATTGTTTGATGAGTAGGGCATCACTGAATGAAAGAATTGAGTAGTGCATTGCAAAAGAGGTTTGACATTAAAAGTACAGTATGAAAGGTGATGCAGACTGGTAAGTTGTAATTGTTTGGACATGTTGAGAGGCGGGGAAGGGTGACTGATTGTCAGATAGGACATCATGTGAATACTAGTTGACCTTCATATACTAGCATGGTTAATGGTTTCCAAATGTAAATGTAAGTTAGAAAAAAAATCTAGTAGATCCCAGTATTGAAAATATATATATATATTTATATATATCAAGCATTCTTTGTTACTGATGGATAATTAAAATTTTTCCATTAGTAAGTTTCAGCCATTTTCTCACTAAGTGTGACATGGATTTGCCTCATGGCAAAGACAGAAGACACGAAGCAACTGCATCATCATACTGAATGTGTTAATAGGATTTTGTGTGGATTTAGAGTAATTTTTCTATTAAGATGACTGTCATTTCATAGAGTAAAGTAGAATTCGGTCAGCCCAGTGTTTAGTTTAGTTTTGGCACTGTTTCCTACCTGGTTAGTGTGTTTTGGAAGGATTGCTTATGAACTAAGCTTAGCACAAAGGAATCTGTCATGATCCTTTAATCAGCAAGCTGCTAAGAATGTCTTATACGTGCTGGCCATTTAACATGTAACTCAGGCACCCACACATAATTTTGTCAGAGTAAGCAACGCCCCAGGCTTTTTCAAGGCTACACTCACACACCTTGACCTTCCATTGCTCTGTAGTAGTTTGGTAGGTTGGCTTTCCTATGTAGTAGTCCAAGAGGAATGTGGCATACCTTATGTTTCTCTCTCTATGGGTTCAAGCACCCAAATTAATTTCTTTTTTGAGATCACATTTGTAGAGTAAATGCCACAGTAACGGTATGGATTGTAGCATCCCAAGGTCTTTGTCTTTGTGAAGGGGATGGTTAAGAATTCAGAATAATTAAAAAAGATTAAGTTAACTGTCAGTCCGTTTCAGCATATTACCCCAGTTACAGCCTCATGAACTAAAGTTCAGGTATCAACGTGGATATACAGTACAGTAATCTTTGGTTTAAATACAGTACAATGATTGATAACCACATTGATATTTTGCCTGCCAGATGAGGTATAAGGATTGATGGGCGCTATGTACATGCTGTAATGTTACCTTACCCATTGCAGTTAATAGTCTGTGCTCTCGATATTCTTTCCAGCAACTTGCCAGATTTCAGCTTGAGGCCTGTAGTATGCCCAAGTTGTCCAAAATTGCACTTGGTTATAACACAGGAGCACATTAAGTACATCCTGTAATTTTCCCCTCTCCACTGCAATTAATGGTCCATGCTGTCAGTACAGTACAGTTTCCATACCTTGCCATATTTCAACTCCTGGCCCACAGAGCATTCCCTGAGCTGCCTAGGATGCAACTCTGTAGTAACACAGGTGCTGACATGTTTACCTTACCTAACCTTGTTTCCATGAATAATGTGTTGGCATGCACTGAGTTCAGTACAGGTAGTCTCCTAAAGTAGTCCAGTTTTACAGAAAGCTCAAGACATTTTCATAATCTCCAAAAGTTAAGCATAAAAATATCCTGTTTGTGCTTCTTTGTTCAATTCTTTGCTTATATCGGTACAGTCCCTTTTATAGCCTACAAGTGGGAAGTTACATTAGAGTACCTGTGTTCATAAACATTTTTTATGGGTGTAGCTTAATTTTACTTGACCTTGACAAAAGTAATACAAGTAGGATACTGCCTGTTGTAATATTGCAAATGAGTGCACACATTTGCAATATAAGCCTAAGTCTCAGCTTGCATTGTCTGTGCAGAAGAGAGAATGGATGCTCTAACCCTGCCTGAAACTTGAGTGAATGGTCTTTTGGTGAGTCAGCCATGTGTTCATTACTTACGGATGAGCTTTGTTTGCCTATTGAATCATCCCAATGCTCCTGTGAAGCTCAAAATGGAATGAAAAGTGATGATTTTCTGTTGTACCCAGCTTTTTCTGTGATTCAGCTATCTCTGTACATGTATGTTCCTGTCACAAACTTTGCCAAAATATGCTACTGTCCATCATGATTTAGAACCCCACCTCAAGGACATCGTTTAGCCTGAATGTAAAGGTTGGTTTATGGACCTTCCCCATACATTTGACGAAGCTGGTACTTTACCTAGCAATCCAGTAGGAAAAACAGACTTGGTAAAACAAAGCATATAGTTTTGGGTGCTTGGCTTGTTTTTGCACAGGCGTATTTCTTGCCATGTAGCCAGCTGACCAGTACGGTAAAAATGGATGTTAATGAGTGTTTTTGGTTCCTAAAAAAGAAGGTTAAGGCCAATCATTATTACTATTGCGCCAATAAATTTACTGTAGTTATGGCTCGTTAACCCCTATGTGTACTAACTGATTTGCTCAAATTTGTTGGTCAGATTAGCAGTGCCGTCTCCCTTGGTCGGTGGTTATTAGCAGATCCTTTATCCCCATCACATAATTCAGCACATCTTGGTGATTTTGTGTGTGTATTTACCTTGGTGATTGTGTGTGTGTGTGTGTGTTTGGAGGGAGGGGGGGGGGCAAGCACAACTCATGTGTTATCCAGCCATGCATAAGGACTTTCATGCTTATGTCGAGTCTGTGCATTGTACGCTAATCAGAAGTCAACGTTAGTATAATATCAGGTGCTGTTAGTTTATCACACTCTTCTCTCATTACAGTATAGCACAAATAGTGAACTGCTCGCTCAGATGTCTACTGTATCTGCTTATACACATACTTCATTACCATTGTAAAACCTCAACAACTTATCCATCCATACCATATAAACATAATATAATGCGTTCAGTAATCCTTCCCTTTTCACCTTTGTGATATACTTTTTCAGGTCCTAAAATGCCATAAATACCATACATGCTTTCTCCAATATCCACACTTCCTTACCACTGCTGAAGCTACTTTTTCATAATGTATCACACATTTTGATATATTCCTTGCCCCATGAATTATTCTTATTCTTATTATTCTTATTTCCTGCAACACTGCCTTGATCATATTTACTGTCACTTTGATCACTTATTTTTGTACAGAGGCACAGTCAATCCCCTTCTACCTCAGTAGTATCTGTAGGCTCCTCTTTATCTTGCACATTTCTGACAAACAGTTCTGTCCACTACTTCTTAAATCATATCTGCCAAGGATGAGGTGGAGGGATGGAGTGGAGAGGTATATGAGATAGAGGGATGTGAGGTGGGAGCAGGGCAGTGAAATGGTGGGAGACAGAACAACATGAAGGCGATTTGTTTGTGACAACCCCTTACGGGATTATGGCGTCTGGCAGTGGATAGGTAGATAGCATACAACACATGATGCTTTCCCACTCTTCAGCCTTTCATTTTCAGGTACACATTCCTTCCTGTTGCACCACCAAAACCATTGATGTTTACTGTCACACAATTCTCCTCACTCCCATTCATTACCCCTGAAATGCACCTTTGATCTCTCCAAAACCATATCTCACATTAAGAATTCTTTTGTCATTGTCAGCATCATCATTTATCATCCTAATCATTGTCAACATCATCATTTATTATCATAATCATTGTCATTGTCAGCATCATCATTTATATCGTCTTCGTCATCATCATCATCATCATCATCATCATCATCATCATCACGTCTACTTCCTATCTAAAGGGGATAAGGTAGGATTCGTATGTAAGGAATGAGCTAAAGAACATGGGATAACTATCAACAGCATGCCCAGTAAAATGAGCCACACATTCAAGCATCCTCTATCTCTTTTGTTTTCTTTTACAAAGCTTTGTGGACATTCAAGAACTGTATACTGTATTCAGGTGTACATGAAGTGATACAAATGGCTGTTTTATGAGTAAAAAGTGTGAAGTCACATGATTGAGTATGCATTATATCAAGAAAAATTGCTAATGAAAATTTAGTTGCTACAAGTAAACTTATTTTGCCAGTTCCCCCAGTTTATAGGAACAGTTGTATGGAAAAGTTGATATTTTAGAACATGTCTTTGAGATAAAGCAAGTACTGCCTGTATTCTGGCCATTCCATAATCTTAATGACTAATTGAAGCAGTTTATGGAATGTAGGAATCTTGTTGTACTATTGTGTTTCTTTGCTGTCATTGTATTGTGTGTTTATTACCTAGGCATTCCTCTTCGTGAACTCCACCAGACCTTACCCTTAGCCCCTACCACACGTTTTGTACAGGTGTACATACATTTTATAAAGTGTATGAGCTTCAGGGATGACAGTGATGATAATCAGAGCAACCATGTGGATACAGTATGCAGATCAGACAGGGTTACTGCAGTAAGCCCATGTAACCATATTATTATGTCACTTTTATGCATTGCTTGGTGGAGTAATAGTTCTACCATGATCTTAGCAGTTAGAGTGCCTGTGTTTATTGCATTATTACTGTGTCATCCCTTTTTTTTTTTTTTTTAATGCAAGGAAGAAGGAACCAAAGGCCAGGGCCCGCATACTGTTCCTTCCAAGAAAAAGTAAAAACAATACAAAAGAGAGCCAAATTCAAGATCCATTCATTTCGAGATGCCTGGACACACTGCACTATAATATCTATTTATCTATATACTTGATACATCTCATAAAATGTATTTTTATACTCTTTTAAGCCTTTGTTTAGTAGTTACAAAGGTTTTTGTATTAAGGTTAATGGGCATGTCAGTGCCACCCCAACATAATCACCCAACTGATGCATCTGATCATTTTTTTCTTTGGTTCTGTATAAAATTTTGTCTGAGCTAGTAGGAATAGTAATACTATATATATATATATATATATATATATATATATATATATATATAT
>JAGKTI010001399.1:0-64136 GCA_018397915.1 Birgus latro | reverse complement strand
CACACACACAGAGTAAAAGTCCATTTAATCCGAATGGCAGTGGACCGAGATCATTTGAATGATCAGATTTTCTGGATTTTTGGGTGGGACCCCTAAGACACTTAATTTCATGTTTAAACTGAAATTTTACTGAATGGATCAATTTTCATTCATTCATAATACAATATGGCACATCTTAACATTACATATTACACAAATTTTTTGCTTTATAATGTATTACTGAAGACATGAACTGTAATTGGTAAATTTAGAGATGTTATGGGTTGTTTAACTCACCAGTAATGCATAGCTTTGAAAACAGCAGTTGTAGGCAGGTAAATCCAATTAGAGAGAGTAAGTCCAGGGTTAATAATAATATGCACATACCGTAAAAGCACAAAAGCTTAATATTTATTATTGTGAACAATTCCTTAAACCTACGGTACAGATCCAAAAGTGGTCGTTGTTTACGAGGAGTTACCAATCCATGCATTGCCTGATCCATGACCACACTGCTTGGCACTTGGGCACATCTGGCGCCCAGTTTGAATTTTTTCATTTTGATTTTTTTTTTTACTTTTGGAGTTTTTGTCAGCCTTCTTCAAAAATTCAGATTGGGATTTTCGGATTATCAGTGTTCGGATTAATGGACTTGTACTTTATATCTATCTATTTATCTATATATAATATATATATTTATACAGTATATGTATATATATATATATGTATATAATTTTTTCTTGGGGAGGGGGGGAGGAGGACCTCACTAGATAATTGTTAAAAAAAGCTTGTTTAACAGGATTCATACTTGCTAGAGAATGAAACAGTTTGCAAGAAAGTGAAGATACTGTACTTATAGTCTATTCGATTGACCTCTGCAGCTGAGATGTATGGGGCAAGTAGGGTGTGTTTGTTTTGCAGCTGCTGATTGGCCTCCGATTTTGTCATGGAAGTAAATGCATTCATGTATTGTAGTGCAACATGCGGATGTTGGTGTACACCGTGAGTGGATATTATAGTGCAACATGCAGACGTAGGTGTACACAGTGGGTGGATGTAGTGCAACATGCAGATGTGGGTGTACCCCATGGGTGGAAAATTTGCTTCAAACATCACTCATCGTTTTATAAAACTTTTATAATCAAGTTTAATTTTCTTCGAAAGCAGTAAACTTTTAAAGCTAATTTTGACCTCTTCAGCTTTGGAAATTATTCCATATTTAATCTCACTGCTTGTACTGAAGGCAATTTAAAAATATAAATACTGTATATATGTGTTAAAATAAGAAGAGGTGTAGGTTTAAATCATCGGCGGCCCGTCAGCAGCTGCAATTCAAACACACCCTACTCGCCCCATACAACTCAGCTGCTCAGGTCAATCAAACAGGGTATAGTTATGCCAGTTTAGAGTTAGGCCATTAGAAAGATGGTGACAGAAATAATGGTTTACCCATTAACACAATATGATCAATGTTGTTACAAGTATTATTATTATTTTAGCTACTTTTGTGGATGATTTTTGCGAGATGCCCATAAGGCTTAAAATTCTGTTTAGGAGTTTTTAAAGGTTATTGTCTGTTATGCTGATTTGTGTGTCAGCTTTGTCACTACATAGTGTCTACCATGACATATATTGTGCATATTATTGTCAGATAGTTTTATTTAGCACCAGAAGGGACCTCTTGTTGTTAAGGGGTTCATGAAGGTTGTATGTAATCTTTCCAGTTCAAAATCTCCTCCTTCAAGTGAGTAAAAGTATCAAATGCTAGTGTTATTGAAAGAAAAATGATGATTGTATTAAGCTACATTATCACCAGACCTGACATGTAGCTTTAGTGTATACCCCTGTGTGTTGGGGACTGGATAGCATGCCAAGGACAGTATGTACATTTATAGTGTGCCAAGGATGTTACATACATTTATAGTGTTCCAAGGATGTTACGTATGTTTATAGTGTGCCAAGGACAGTATGTACATTATGGTTTTTCTTGGCTTTTTCAATGGTTTCCTATCCTAGTAAGCCAGGTGATGCAGGGATCCCCCTTTTATGTCAAGGAAAGTAATTTTGCATGGTGTGGTGGTTATAACATGGGAGTGTATGGGTTTACAGCAAGTGGCCACAGAGGGTTACACTCATAAATTCAGCCCAGCCACCTTTGCTCAAGTATATATCCAGTCTTGATGTATTCAACACCTACAGCAGCACAGTACATGCAGCTGAATTTGGGTAATATTTCCATAGAGGGCTACTTCCAGATAGATGGGAATACTGATTCATTGAAAGGGTTTAGGTGTAATGGTAAATGGGAATACTGATTCATTGAAAGGGTTTAGGTGTAATGGTAAATGGGAATACTGATTCATTGAAAGGCTTTCAATGTAATTAGGTACAGTAACAGTCACTCATCATGTGGTTAGCTCGCCATTACTTTGACTGTTAGTATTGTTCGAAAAATCTCTTTTGGGCATTTTTTCACATTGGAAATCTGGTAAAATGGAATGCTGATTTGATAAAAGGACTTTGGTGCAAAAATAGGCAATTTGGATTAGCAAAAATTCGGGTATCAACAGCTTGGAAACTGGGGGCATAAGTCTGTCTCTGGTTTGTCTTCCCATAAATGCCAAAAGTTTCCACAGACCATTCACCCTCAGTAACTTGTTTGCTTTGACTGGATGGTAGTGTAAAATTTTCCTGCTACTGTGCCATCCAGGTAACTTCCATCCTGAATCCTGATTAGCACTGTTGGGGGATGGATGAGGATAAAATAGCCCAGGAGCTTGCTGATCTGACCAAAGGAGTTTTTGATACTGATGAGGAAAAATATGAAAATACAGAACATTGTTGATGATGGGAGTAAGAATAATAAGAAATATGTAAAATGGACTGTACATCACATGGAGTAAGGAAATGCTGTTTTGTAATTTCCTGTCACAGCGAGAGGGGTGTGGAAAATTCGAGTACAGTATATTATTTTCATCGACAATTTTAAATCACACTTCCCTTTTAAAAAGTTGCCCTGCTCAAAGTCAGAAATGCAGAGTAAAAATTTCATAATGTTATAGTGCTTTTGTTTTATGTACGTTTTACCAGCAACATATTTTAACTTAGTGTCTCAGAGGAAGAAATGGATGTAAAAATGCAGTTTTGAACAGTCTCTGTTTTGGGGGTATGCTATGTCATCAGTCATAGAATTACTGTACATAGCTGCAGCTTTTAATCAGATAATTATCAGGAGTTAGTAGCTACAAATACAGTATTACCCCCCTCCCCACCCCCTACTTTGTTGACATGATAGGCTCTGAGGTTAGGTCAGTGCAGTTTGGTTAGGTCAGGTTAGTTTAGTTGTTAGGTTCAATACAGATTACCTTAGTTCAGGTTAGCATAGATCAGGTTGTTAGTCTGTTGAGGTTAGGTTAGGTCAGCCAAGATGTGATGTGATTCAGGCAGTACTCTGATTACTGTTGCATTGTTTTCCTTGTTTCCCCCACCAGAACCCAATATTCCCATGGTTGATGAATGAGTGGAGGAAATAGCAAAACAAAGCATGTCACAGTGTTGAGGGTTATTATTGCCTGTATCTCATTATAAAATCATGATATATCCTTGAAACATGAGACAGTTCAGAATTGCAATAGTGTAATAGTATCACTGTCATAATTACCATGTTCAAGTAATTCATATTGTTTATAAAGGCTTCAACATGCTTGCAGTTAATGGCTTTCCATGCTGCTCAGGCTCCGGCAGCCTCCCTGTTTAGTCCCTTATCCCTGAGGTGTCACACTCTATGACCTTGTCCCATGTCATTTTCAGTCTGCTTGTCACAACCCAACCCCCAACATTCACAGTTCATACATGTCAAAATAACGCTGTATCCCTTCCCTAGATAACCCCCTTCAGATTACTTACTCAGCTAGTTTCACCCAGTGTGTCCTTGTGTTTCCACATTTTCCTCTTTACTCGAGATACTTCCATTATCACTCATCACTAACATGTTGCTGAGATTGTGAATCTCCTGCCATATTTCTGTCATGCAAAACCCGAAAATGCCACGTACCTGGGCATAGATGTTAATGAATGCAAGCAGGCGCATACAGTGCAGGTGATTCTCAGGACCTGAAGTATTGATATTTGATATTTTGCCTATACAAATTGCCATTTTTTGCACCATACCTCACTTTTCAAGTAGTAGCTTTGTTTATCCGAGTTGCAAATGTGGAGTTCCATATGAAGCATTCTTTTGGCAGTAACTAACTCTTACAGCAGTGTATTGTTGCCAGTCTGCATAATGTATAACACTGTACATGCTCTCGAAAACTGCTAGATTGTATTTAAATATAAAAGTCTCTTTAAAGATACCAGAAAAAAAGAATTGCATTTTACACTTCATAAATCTTTGTCAGAATCTCCATACTGCCTTTAAATTTCTTGCTGCTCTGTAAATTTCATAAAAGAGGAAGATTTTGTCACTAGGTATTAGAAATTGATAGTAAATTGAAGCATATTCTGCCAAACACCAAGTTAATAAGAACACCATTGATATTCTTTTGGGAAATCTGTTGTGGTCATATATTCCTTTGATTTTTAGCTATAATTGTTGAGTTACTGTACAATAAACAGTATCTGTTGCTAATACTGTACATCTATGTGTGCACTTATTATACAAGCTTTAGCTTTGGGGACCTTTTTGTTATCATCTGGATTAAGGACATCATCTTCATGTTCAATGAAAAGATCTGAAATGTTCAAATATTCTGAGAAAATTCCAGGAAGTTATGGCATCCTTCCTCTGTCTTTGTGCGAATTATTAGCATCTTCAGAAATGTATAAGCGTTTTAAAATTGTTTTTTTTTTTACACTAATGTTAAGTGCTCAAGTGCAAACCTTCATAAGGTAATTGTCTTTTTTGACATGTTGCTCCTAAACTATAAAGATTAGGAGAATACAAATTACAAAAGTTATTAACCTGTATGAGGGATTGTTTGTTTGTTTCACCAAATTTGGTTCTTTAGATTTTTATTTAAAGATCATTGTCAAAATCTCTAAACTTTGACTTGCTATGTGAAGGCACCACTGGGAAGCCCATAAAATTTACTTATATTGTCATATATTGTCATTGGAATGTTTGTTTAGTGATATGTTTCATGTACAGAGCTTGCCAATCATCCAGGAAATTGGTAAAATTTGAAACTTAGATTTTCATTGAAATAAAACAAAAAATCTCTATTCTTCTAATGCAATTATTATAAAATGTATATCGCAGTAATGGGAGGGGACCAAGTGCCAGCAAAACTAATTAGATGATAATATTCAATCATAAGTTTAAAAGAAAGTCTAGAAAAATGAAAGCAAAACCTTTTCCTGACTTTGATGGTTGTTTTTGGAAAAGGTATGTTTTTAACCTTTCAGCTCTATTAGCTTGTAAACTAATAAAGCTAGAGAAAAAAAATATAGGAAGAAAGTCTAGAAAAATGAAAGCAAAACCTTTTCATAACTTTTGGTCGTTTTTGGATAACGTGTGTTTTTAACCTGTCATTTCTGTTAGCTCGTAAACTAATAAAGCTAGAGAAAAAATAAAGGTACCACTAGAAAGCCAATAAAATTTACTCAATTTTCTAATTGGAATGTATGTATAGTGATGTGTTTGGTGTGAAGAGCTTGTCAAACATCTAGGAAATTGGTAAGATTGGAGATTTTCATTGAAATAAATATGACTGATATTTCTCAAGTGTAAATATTAAATGTATTAGAGAATCTGAAGAGCAACTCTTTATGATTAGTTTGCACATAGCAAGCCAGATTTTACGCATTACTTCAAGAGCCTGTTAATTTCTAGATAATTTAGAATTTTTTACAAAATCTAAAAATCTAAAGGGAATTTTATGAAACATACACAAAAAATCCCACACATAGGTCAACAGCTGATGTAAATTGCAGCCTCCTATTCCTGATAGTGTAGGAGCAACCCATCGAAAGATTATGCCCTTAATCAAGATGATGGGCTTGGGCCAGCAGAGGTAAGAGTTTTGATTGAATGTTAGGTAAATGTTGTCACTGTACATACAGTGACATCTGTTAGCTTGTACAAAGAGAGTATCTTTGCAGCTTAAGGTGCTTATTGTATGACTTATGATGCAGATGTTGTGCTGATGTACTGTGAGTAATTATTATGATTTGTACTTGTTGGGGGATGACTAAAGTTCACCCAAGAATAAACCTCTGTGGCTGCTTGATATAACCCCACACAGTCCATGTTATAACCACCTTGGTATCCCCCTCAAAAAAATCGCACTCCAAACTTACTTCACATGTTGCAACCCCTCCTAAAATTGGGAGTTGCCAGTATGTCCTACTAGATAAAACTTCCATTGGTGACTGACAATTGGTCTAAGCTGGCCCACATTCCAGGAGGTGAGAGAGAGATTGGCACCTAAGTTTGACTGCCCCATGCTTCAAATTATGCCATAAAAAAAAAAAAAAATATTGAATATTGAGCACACTTAATAAAACTAAATCAACCAGACTATGCTATGCACTGAGCCCTCCATGGAAAGGATGTTACATTAGAGTGGATGTTTTGAATTGGAAGGGTTAGATGTAACCTTCATATACCCCTTCACTTTCCCTTAACCCTTCTACTGCCACACACACCTATGATTTTCCCCATGTGCTAGGTGGGCAGCTGTTTTTCCAAGTCTGGTGACATATTTGGTCTAGATTTTTTTTTTTTTTTTTTTTTATATATAGCTTATCAGTGTTGTTAGTGTAATAGTCCTGTATACATTTTTATACTTTTTTTCTATTCATACTTGTTCATACATGTATCAGTACTGTATTTAGAACAAAAAATAAAACTGAGCAGATGTATGTAATGGTGACTACATTTAGGAAATGGTATTTCTGTAACATGAAGTTTTTGTACATGTACAGTATTTCAATTTTTCTGATGTCATTGTAAGGTTAAAAATGATTTCTTCCTGTACCAGAATAACTTAAGTAAAGCAGTGTACTGTTTACTAATGTTCTGTACAAAGAATTTGAAGGTATGTCTGCAGAAAACAGGCATACTTGAAAAGAATTAGAATTTGTCATCGTCATTGTGATCATCAAATGTATCATCTTCATCAGTCACCATAAAGATCTCCTTTCCCACCCCAAGGTGGGGTTAGGTAGGGTCCAGAAAAAGAGAGAGAAGCCAGAGTTTGCCTATTTGAATGAGCCTCATTGCCACTCACTTATCATTCAAGCCCCTGGGATCCTGGCTCCACTTCTTAGGCTTAAAAAATAGGGGGAGGGGGTACTAGACCCTGTTATACACTGGTCTTGGCACACAGTGCTTTCAGACTGAGTTGCTTGTATTGAGGTAGTAAGTGTCTGGCTATGCACGAGGAGACCCATGTGAATGCTAAGACAGATTTCATTGGAGTTTATCAAGCAATTTTTTTTTATATATTATCTGTGTCTGGACATTGAAATGATTTTAGTAGAATACTCTGGTAACACAGCAAGCGTAAAGTGGAAAAATACATAATTGGGTTGAAGGGATTTAAACTAATTTGCAGGTTGTTAGAACAAAGAATGAAATACTTGCAAAGTGGGTATGTAGTGTACAGGCTGTAATAGTAAGTATGGCTTTAGGGTTTAGAAATCTTGTTAAAACTCCAAAAATAAGCTGGTGTAAGTGTAAGAAGAGAGTGGATGACTAATTTGGAAGGAATATGAGTGCAAAGTGGAGGGAATGTAAGAATGTTCTGGAAAGAGGTAGAGTTAGTGTGCTAAAGAAATTAGGGAGTGAAAGATAAAAATGGTAGATTACTAGTGGAGAAGGGAGAAAAAGTGAACAGATGGAGAGAACGCTTTAGTGAATTGTTGAACATAGAGAATGAAAGTAATGCAAATATAAGTGGATGGGGAATGGCAGGGAGAAGGAGGGATGTGGGAAGAGAGGAAGAAATCAGTAGGATGGGAGTTGTGGAAGCAATGAAGAAAGTTAAAATGGAGAAAGCCCCAGGAATTGATGGAGAGAGTGGTGAAATGCTGAAGTATGGGGGAGAGATGGTAATAGAATGGATGTGGAAGGTGTGCAGATTGGCCTGGGAGGAAGGTAGAGTCCCGGAGAATTGGAAGTCTGTTATAATTATTCCCCTGTAAAAAGGAAAAGGGGAAAAAGTGTGTGGTAATCATAGGGACATTTGCCTTCTTAGTGTAATAAAAGTATATGGTAGGATACTTATTGGCAGAGTTAGGGAAACAGAGGAATTAGTTGGAGAAGAAGAACGGAGGTTTTAGGAAGGGAAGACCTACCTATGCAAGTGTTCTAACAGCAGAGTTATATGCCCTCTGGTTTGCGTTGCGGTATATTTGTCGTGCCTCCTCTCCCTCATTTGTAATATTCTCTGATTCATATAGTGCGCTATCCCTTCTTCAGTCACCTTCTGCTTCTCATCCTTTAGTCCTTCGTATCTTGGAATGGTTGTTCCGTATCTCCTCTCGTCATAAAACAGTCCAGTTCTGTTGGGTTCCAGGACATGTGGGCATCGCGGGCAATGAACGTGCTGATCAGTTGGCTCGCATGGCTGTTGCCAAAGATGCCTCTCCTTCCTTCCTCATTCCAGTCTCTGATTTTCTTCCTGCCCTAACTTCCTTCCTTCAGCACCGGTGGCAGTCTTGCTGGGACTCTATCACTAATAATAAACTACGTGTTGTTAAACCATCTATTTCTCCTTGGCTAACCCCTTACCACCGTAATAGGAGATGGGAGACTGCTTTAGCTCGTCTTAGAATTGGTCATACTAGACTTACCCACTCATATTTGATGTCTGGTGGTCACCCTCCCCTCTGTACGCATTGCAATACCATTCTCTCTATACGTCATATTTTCCTCGACTGTCCTCTTTACACTGTACAGCGACGTATTTTCTTTCCTTTTTTGTCTTCCCTCCAGCGTCCTCCCCTCCTTTCAGATTTTCTCCGAGAATCATCATATTTTTCCTGTCATAATATTATGTCCTTCCTTATCTCTATTGGTCTTCTTTCCGACATCTAGCTCCGTTCCTGACGTCACTAACCCCATCTGTGATATGATATACTTTTTCCATTGACCCAATTTCTTCACAATGCCGTGTCTGTATTTCCGGCCCGACCAGCATACATAACTTGTAGCCGATGATCTGGCTTTGTGCTGGATTTTGGCACTAGGTACCTATTGTTCTTCTTCTTAGGAAGGGAAGAGGTTGTGTAGATTAGATATTCATTCTTAGATGTTTAGTGGAAAAGTTTCTCGAGAAGGGAAAGAAGTTGTATGCAACCTTTATGGATTTGGAGAAAGCATATGACAGGGTGGATAGACAAGGATTGTGGAAAGTATTAAGAATATATGGAGTTGATGGGAAGTTGATGAAGGCTGTGAAGAGTATGTATGAGGGTGCTAAGGCTGCAGTGCTTGTGGATGATGAACTGAGTGAATTTTTCCATTTGAAGGTTGGATTGAAACAAGGATGTGTCATGTCTCCATGGTTGTTCAGTCTGTTTATGGATGGGGTTATAAAAGAGATACAAGGTAGAACAGTGGATGTTGGAGTGGCCCTAGTGAGAGAGGGCAGTGTTTGGAAACTCCCTGTACTGTTGTTTGCAGATGATGATGTGTGGTTAAGTGAAGACAAAGGGGAGCTGCAAGGCTTGGAAGATGAGTTTGGGAGTGTGTGTAAGAAATGGAATCTAAAGGAAGGGAGGGGGAGGAATTGAAAGGGAAGAGGGTAGACACAGAAGAAAGTTAAAAGTGGAAAGAAGGTTGAGGAGCAAGTCAGTGGATGATCACCAAAAGAAGATTTAGGAAAAGTGACAGGGAGAATAGGAAAAATAGAAAGTGAAAAGGGCATACTATCATTGTTGAGACACCTGAAGTGAAGAGAAAAAGTGACAGGAAGAATGAGAGAAATTGAAAGAGAAGAGGGCGGACAGTGTTAAAAGTGAATTTAGTAGGTTGAACAAGTTAGTTGACGATCACCTATTTGAAGCAAACTGGCAGTTAACTGTAGTAGCAGAGGTAAGAGATGAAATTTCAGGTGACTGCTTTCATCAAAATTCCCTTGGGGAAGGGGGTAAAAGAATACTTCCCCAGTATCCCTGCTTGTCGTAAGAGGCGACTAAAAGGGACCTTTGTGTCTTCAGTCTTTCTCTCTGTACTGTCCTCCTCTGCTCTTCTGTCCTACTTCTCATCGTTATATTTCCGTGTTTCTTCCAGCCTTTGTTTCCCTCTATTCCTATAGTGCCATATAGCCATATTATGGCTTGGTACAAATTCTTCATTATTCCTTCATCAAAAATTCAGTAGTCTCCTGTACATTTTGAATTACTGGCAAGTACCAGTTGGTGAGTGGAGAGTGGAGTGTTAAGTTGTGATAGTACAGAGGGCAATGTTCAGAGTTTTGAAATGGTGGAGCCTACAGGATAGCATGAAAATTTTCAGTTACCAAACAGTAATTGAATCTGAAGTTCTGTTTGCCCCAGTTAACAGTTTATGAGAACTGTGTGAAGTTTTGGAACACATCCCTGACTCTGATAGAAAACTTGCAGTGTTGCAAAAAATAGAATTCTCTTTTCTGAACTGCATTCATAAGCAGATGTAAGTAATGCAGAAAATTATAATTTGGATGGAAGGAGTGAGGAGTGATGTGTGGCTGTAATGAATGTGGGGAAAAATACATAGTTGGTGTAGGTTTATTCAGTGAACACCCTATGATTGAGTGCCTGTGAAACTTTGAAAGATGCAGGCTTTTCATAATGTGGAAGAGAATTGATGTGAGAGAAGGAAGATGAAGTATGGAGATACTGTATATTGGAAAGAGAAGAAAGTGGAAAAGGAGTGGAGAGGTGTGTGTGAGGACAAATTAAGCTGGAGGAGGTTATGTTGGGGCCATCCTCTGTTTTGTGGTTCCCAAGAGAGGTGGTGATGGTGGTTGAAGTTTGACTTTCACTTAAAAATACAGTATATGTAGTCCTCGTGAGAAAGGTTAGCCACTAGAGGGCATTGAGGAGAGGGATTGTAGTGTTAGGGGAAGTTGGGTGCTACCTTTTCCGTGTTGGACGCAGGTAGACTTGCACATAGCTCAAGAATTCAGAATTGGTGGGTGTTACAGATAAACCATAAATATAGCACATTGAGGGTAAGGTTACAAGAGGCAGACCAAAAAAGACTTAGGACAAGCTCATAGTGTGCGACCTCTGGGATAATGTACTGAATAGGAAGGCTGCACTGCCAGAGATTGAGCAGTGTGGAGAGCTGCCAGTAGTTGACCAAGGGTGACTTGCAGAAATGTTGGAGCCTCTTTAAACAATACGATATGACTACGTGAACAGACCTAGCACGTTATACAGACATAGACAGACCTCATGTTTGGTAGGTGTTCCAAAACATCAACTTTATACATACAGTTGGTACTGTATACTGTACTGGGGAGCTGAAAATACATGCACTCTATTGTATTGCTACTTGTGCAGTGACCCGAGGAAGCAGCTTAACACCACACATTGTAAAATCCAGTGATTATAGTTCTAGAGGTGATTTTATGCAGTTTAGGAAAATATCTCAAACTTATGAAGTTGATAAAGGCTTTGGTTAACCTTTTTGGTTCAAAAAGGAGTCCTGAGCTGAATAAAATCATCAGAAGGTAGCAAGAATAAAGTGATATATACATTATGAGAGTGAAGAGGAGAAAAATTTCATTACAACCTGTGTCTTAGTACATGACACTTTAAAGAATCAGTATCACATTTGGGGCAATATTGTGAAGTAAGAGTAATATGCAGTGTGTTGTAAATCCGTATCAGTATCCTAATTTATGGTCCTTTTTTCTGTGGTGTATTTCAGTTTACTACTTTACTGTATCACGATAATGTGAGGTAATATTTATATGAAATTTATATAAGTGGAAATCAGTCTTAAGTTCATGGTTGTTGTGCATGTAGCTTATTTTCATGGATTGGTAATATGACATTGTATTCATACAGGTCACAGGTATAGCCACTTTCCTTATCTGACTTATTTTTAATAATGCATCTTAATTATCACTGAGGTTTTATCACTTGTATGTACAGGGTGTCCAGTTAATTTTGTGCCAGATGTCAGGAGGTTATTTTTGAACTTGTTTAACTGGTGACTCCTAAGGTAAATAATTCTTTTCTCTGGTGGTAGTAGCAGCTAAATGATTGAGATTTTGTGTCATTGTTGTGGGTTAGGGGAAACTGTTAATTATAGTCTTAAACAGCTGACAACTTATAGAGTAAAATTGTATTTTGGTAGCATGAAGGAAATGATTTAGACTTGTCATTGATAGAGGGGTAGGGGATATTATGAACCGTAGATAATACCCAGTAATGTACTGTGTCAGATATTATTGGTGACTGGTGCAGGAACAGGTGGGGACAACAAAAGGAAAGACCTCTGAGCCCAAGTTGAGTTGGGTGGATCAGATTAACAGAGGGGGAGCAGGGAGGGACACCCCCCTGGGTACAGCCAGGGGTTATGCAAAGTATATTCGATATGTTGACCCCAAGACAGTCAAGAAGTGACTGGCTCATATTCTCCTAATAGAGCAATATAGGATTAGATTGAACAAAGATGCAGTCGGGGATTGTGTAGCATGGAGCGCCCCGATCAGCTGATCAAGGCTAACACATGCCAGATGTGCAGAGTCAAAAATGATGGAAGCCTTTAGCTATAAGTCTTAATCCTGAAGGGGTCAGGCACATACTGATAGATTATATTTAGGCTAAGGACATTGTCAGGAAGGTGTTGAGAGATTCACCTTGCATATACAAGCATGGATAAATGTAATATGACAAAATGAGGGGTAAAGTATAATGTCTGTCCATATTTAGCTGCCTTAAAATAATATCATTAATTGCTTAACACATTCACTCTCCTTTTATTCACTCTCAACTAAGAAAGCTATGTGCCCTGGAATAAAATAAAATGAGACAGCCATGAGAGAATTAGTAGAGTGCAGGAACATAAATATTTGTGTATTAACCTCTTCAGCTCTTCCCCCTCCTTCCATCTTTTTCACAATCTGACTTAATTTATTGAACTTAAGGAAGATATTCAGTAGTGCAAGGGTTAAAAATATGTAGCTTTCCAGTTCATATAAATGGGTCTCTGGTGATGTTGGTTAGGAGTATACTGTAATTGATGAATCTCTTCAATGTGTGGGGCCTCCTTTGCTGAATAAAATTGTCTGGCATCAAGTAGATCAAAATGAAAACTATCATGCTAAAAGACTGAGTCATCACTCTAAGCCGATGTTCCAGTGCATCATAACTTTTCCAACTTTAGCACTGCAGACTGGGGAACTGGCAAACGATAATGAAACTTTACGAGACAGTCAATTATTTACAGTTGGTAGAATCAGTGGATCCAAATAATGTCTGTTATAAGGCAGTTGCAAGACTAAGTTATTGGATTTCCATGTGCCCCGTAACGTCTTGAACGGCTACCCTTGCAAAAAATGTCATCACTGTAGAGGCATTTTTTTATTATACTCATGCTACCATCATGCAGTTGTATAAAAGAACGGTCACAACCCCTGCTGGGCTGATTCTTTGTACTGTAAGTAGTTTACCTCCTGATGCATTGTTTTTAACCTATGTAAACTTACCTCATGAGGCTTGCAGCTTTGCCCATGCAGACCATTGTGCCTCATATGAGGTCTGCAGCTCAGCAGTGGTTATTAGTATAGTATATTGTGTCAAACTAAATTGAGTAGACTTGGGCATCTGGTTTCATAGCCTCCTGGTTGAGCTGTGGCAGTATATTTCTGATTTCAGATAGGTAAAGTACCTTTCTGATTTTAGATAGCTAAATTACCTTCTGATTATCAGAAAAACATGAACCTTATAGGTGTCATTGCAGACTTGGCATCAGTATTGTAAGGATAGCACATGTGTTCAGATATTGACTAAATAAATACCTGTATTGTATATATAAATATGTTTCCTTCCACGTAACAAGGTGATGGCCAGTAAATCAAAATTTTATGTTCATTTGGTATCAAGGCATTTGTCATGTCTTAAATTCAATCATGACATGATAGTTCTGTGCTTTATGTTCTTTCGTCATTTTTTCTAAATTCTCTTAGTGTCTTTCATCTCTCTCTTTTCTTATTCTCTTCTTGTCTTTCACTGCCAAGTTCTCTTCGGGTCTTTCGTTTCGCTCTTTGACAAGTTCTCTTCAGGTCTCTCATCTCTCTGCTAAGTTCTCTTCAGGTCTTTCATCTCTTTTCTAAGATCTCTCCAAGTGTCTTTAATCTCTCTTCTAAATTCTCTTCATGTGTTTTCTCCTTTCTAAGTTCTCCAAGTGTTTCATCTCAAGTTCTCTTCAGGTGTCTTTCATCTCTTAAGTTTTTTTTTTCTTGTCTTTCAGTTCAGTGTTTTTTGTTATCCTCTTTCTTAGTTTTCCTCTTTCCTAAGTTCTAATTAGTGTAATAAAATGCATTCAGTATAAGTATATATTATTTTATTGACATTCATAAGTACAAGAACAGGAAGTGCTCACAGGTAATAAGTTGCATACATGTATTACATAAAGAAATAATAATTACCTGTTAGGGTCTAAGTCCCCTAATCAGCACCTGTAATAAAAACTATATATATTAGTACAAGAAAGGAAGACAGAAGAAGAGAAGACACCATTCATAATGTGCAGGGATGGTGTCATCCCAGCCAACTCCTTTACCTGACACCTCCACTACAGGTCAGTCCCTCACCTCACAAGATGGCTGACAGGGTGGCTGTGTGGACTCAGGTGAGAGGAGGGGTGTGGCTGTAGAGGCTGGAAGTACCAGCCACTACACCACCACTCACCAGAGCCCACCACCCTGTCAGTCAAAGGTGCAGTGATGGTGAACTCTGGTGAGAGGAGAGGTGGCTGTAGCAGCTGGCAGTACCAGCCACTACATCACCACTCACCAGAGTCCACCATCCCTGCCAGGTGATGGTAGTGGTGGGGGTTGGGGTGTCCACCACCACCATCACCTGTCAAGCCAGAGGTGCAGTGTTGGTGCTGGGTCAGTGTGTGTCTGTGGCAATCTACTAGTTGCCTTCACACACACTGACCCAAACACCAACACCACCACCTCCAGCTGATGAGGTGAGGGACTGACCTGTGTGGAGGGTCAGGGGGAGGGGGCATCCTGGAGCTGGCCAGGATGTGGGAGAAGAGACAGGAGAAAGCTGGGAGTGGAAGAGAGAAGCATGGGAAGGGGCTCGGTAGAGAGCAGAGTGTCTCCCCGGCCCCAACCCCGGCCCATCCGGGAAGGCATTCTGCCTTGGGTCCCTACCTAACCCCTTCCCACACCCCTCCCTTCCCTCCCAGCCTCCCCCCATCCCCTCTCCCAACCACCACCCCTGCACACCACACACACACACACACACACATTGAAGAGATACAAAGAGAGAAAGGGAAAAGATAAAGAGTGTTGGAGGGCAGCCAAGGGAGGCTACCCCCATTCTGCCTGGCTGCTGTGTCCTCATCCTGCTGGGCTGCTGTCACACCATACCTGGAAAGGGGCTGGAAGGTAAGTTAGTGGAGGGATGGAGAAGGGAGGTCAATGAAGGGAGCAAGGATGACAGGACTGGGGTGTGGGTAGGGTGAGGTGGGTGGGGGAGGGGAGGGAAGGGTAGGTTCCTTGAAGGATGCCACCATCTGAAAAGAAAAGAAACACTGTTGTAACACCATGAGTATGAGAAATTATCATTATATTTAAACACAGCTTATCTTGAATACTCCCTACAATGAACTGCCAACATGAAATACGATTTTCAACAGATGAGCTGTAGTTAATCTTGTTTATGCACTGGTTAACTCCTTTGATCCAATGAAATATTTTTCATTTAATCAGGTGATTTTCCCTCAACTCTGGAGAGATTGAGCTGAAAAGGCTATATATAACAATCTCTACTACCTTTACAAGTGATTTCCCACAAGTTTAATAAATTTTTCTGGAGTGAAGAATACATATATGTTATCCAACTGTAGACGTTGTCATGCAAGTACTGTACAGTAGAATTCTAAGATATAATCTCTATTAAATGCTGGATAAACCAACATTAAGCTCACTGCTAAAAAGGGCTGGGAGACACCAGTGTAGATACGTGGAGACTATATGGGAAGCTGAGGTGAAACAATGAAGCAGAAGCAACTGATAATAGTGATGGTGTATGAGGACGTTAAAAAGTCGGGCAGGAATAACTGATCAAGGTATGCGGAATGCTAGATGCTATGAAGGAAAGCAATGGAATATGAACAACTGATAACCAAGGATAAGAGATAAGTAAAAAGCAGTAACTGCTGTCACTGAGCTACTCCCTAACGACAATAAAGAAGTAATGCATGGGATTCTAACATCACTTGAAATGAGAGATTCGTCTCAGCTATTCCAGTTTGTTTAGAAGAGCAATAGTTCAACTCTACTAAGCATGCACACTATTCTTTTCCAGCCTACCCAGGGAGAATGTAGTTGTGTACAGGAGATGTGTATCAGTCTCATCCCTGGCTCTGAATATGTATATGTGACTAAGTTCCCCACATAGGTGTTGTTCATGGATAGCTACTAGGTATCTGATCCCATTATAGTACCTTCTCAGTCAGAATAAAATATATTTCCCTGGGCTCAACAGTTTAAACAGTTCTAGGAAACTACACGAAGTAGTGGGAAATGAAACGGGTGGTTCTGGCACTCGGCAGCCTCTGTAATGTGTTGTATTTTTCATGTGAGCTCCTACCAGGTAATTTTACTGTGAATATATTCAGTTTAGGTAAGCCCATAAGTCGAGAAGACATTGATGAAGGTTCTACCTCAGCCCTCTAGTCTGAAAAGTTATTCCTATGCTAAATATATTTGTCTGTGGATACTCATATTGTATCACACAATTTATAAAGGCTCCAATGTGCTTGCATGGCCTTGGCCACTTGATAGCAGCTCTCCACATTGCTAGATCTCTGGCAGCCTCTCTATTCAGTCCCTTAGTTCAGTCCTATGACCTTATCCCAGGTCTTTTTCAGTTTGCCTATCGCAACCCTATCCCCGACATTCACACTTCCCACTTTCTACAACCAACTGTCATCCTCCATCCTCTCCACAAGCCCAAACTATCTCAATCTACCCCTCCTCATCACTACACCAATACACTCCAGTTCCACCCTCCCTCTCAACTCTTCAATCGTAAACCTACTCCCTGAGGCCTCACATTCATTGTCGCATTACACATCCATCTAATCACTATAATTTTCGTATGACTGAGCCTACAAACATCCTCTTCCATTACTGGCCAGGTCTCACTACCGTACAGCATTACACTCTTAACACATGCCGCATAAAATGATCCCTTCGCACGGAGGAAGAACCATCTCAATGTCAGGAAAGGCAGCAGCTCCCTGAACTTCTTCCAACCATTCCTTACCCAAGCTACAGAGATAGCTCCAGCCCCACCTCAGGCACATAAGTCCCCTAAAGACTCTCTCCAGAAAGATCAATCCTTTCATACCTGACAATGTCTACATGTTCTCCCAAACACAAGAATTCATCATTATTATGCAGTCTACCTCTAATAAGACAAGTAAGGTCCCGGGTTACGTCGGTATTGACCTACGTCAAATCGAGGTTACGACAGTCGGTTCGGAAATTTTAAAATATAAGAAAACAGAGAAAAAATATGTAAAGCTCGGTTTTTCAAGTGTTGCTGTTTACCGCAAGATGTCTCTGGTGTTTTCCCGCCTCACGCTTGACTACCAACAAACCAACAATCGCTCTCAGTCTCGCTGCTACTACTGTACCACCTGTAATTTTCTTGTTTGTTTTTCGCCTGATTCCACGATGCCTAAGAGACAGCTTCCTAGTGACCATAATGGCTCCAAGAAACGCAAGACCATCACATTACGTGAAAAAGTCGATATTATTAAGCGTAATGAGAAAGGAGAAAAAGCATCAGTGATCGAGTGAGGAAAAAAAAGCCATCAAAATTGATGTTAGAAATGCTTACATTATCGTGCTGGTAATGATGTTGGAATTTCATATTTCACGGCAGTATTTTACGGTAAACTTTATTGTATGAAGTATGAAAAGTGTTTGAATTTAGGAATAAAATGTGTGTTGGCAGTGTGCACGTGTGTAAGAACGGGAAAGTGAGGGTGCGGCAGCCTGACTCAGTTGTGGGTGAGGCAGGTGCGGCATAACTCGGTTGCCATGACGATGAGAAGTGCCGTTACTGCAGCGAGTGAGCTACTGTGATGAAGACTCGTAGCATGTACAACTTATATTTTATTCAATAAATATCATCAGTTCAAAAGACTGTTTCTTATACAAACCTGTTATAAGATTATTACATGTATAGTATGCGATGCATGGTTGAAAAATCTGTAAAACTCGACTTACGTTCAAAATCGGCTTACGTCAAGTCTCAGGAACGGAACTCTGACGTAACCTGGGACCTTACTGTACATCTCTTATGCACCCACTTATCACAAACCCTGTAAATGATGCGAGGTATTTCCCACTTGTCTTGGAGGGTACAACTATTGCACACAGTAATCATCAAACCTTATGAAGTTACTTAATTCTCTTACAGTTTATAATTAGAATTCTACTGTGCAGTACTCCCATGTATTTAACCTCTTCACTCTGATACAGTCCCTTTCATTTAACTCTTACTACCAATCAGTTTTGTTCAGTTCCAAAGAGGCTTCATGGTACAGCAGGGGCTAACGAAGGCTACGCCTTACCCCTGCCATTCAAGTCTTTACAAGGGTAAAGAAAATAATCCGAGGGCAGCAATAACAAAACAAGTGACTAATGAAGTTAATAGCAAAGTACGAGGCCTAAAAATCAAGTATGCAAGACATTACTGTAGCTAAACAGAATGAAGACAAAACAAGTAAAGCTCACCTGTATGCAACTTGCACACAACCTTGCAACACAGTGGCTGCAAGATCCCAGCTATGAGCACTTCCTGACTGGTACACTCTAACTCCATGGCAGGCTAAGACAATTTACATTTGTGATTAAAGGGAGTTTCACTCTACTGTACATTATTTAAGGAAGATAATTTTGCAGTTATAAGTCAGGAAAGATAAGCTGTCTATAACATACTGGCCATTACATAAAATTAGACAGAACAGTTAAAATTTATTCTCTGCAGATTCAATTAACTTTCCTGGACTCTCTGAGCCTGCCTTACATAAACTATAGCTAGCTAATGGAACAAAATAAGCTGGTTGTGAGCATGACTGGTGGTAGTGAGATGATCCCTCCTACAGGTCCCAGGTGGTGTTGGTCCAGTCCCCAGCGACAGTCAAAGGGGCATGCTGTGTGGACATCCTCTACTTGAATCTTCTTGCAACACATTCTGAAGGCCTCTTCACATCATGGCCTCACTGGAAAAAATAAAATGTACCATAATCAGTAAAACATGTTCTCTTATTTCTATACCAGCAGTCCTCTTTATGTTATGGATTTATTTAAAACAAAACAATTTTTTCATACAACTGGTATTCACTAAGAAAACTGGTTAATCAGCTATAGAGGCAGAACATGAACTTTAACTGGCAATATTTCTGTAATTTACTTTGGACATAATATCAAAAAGAATGTCAAAGTAGGTGACATAATGATGTCTTGTGTATGTGACCCAAAGACATAATAAGGCCTTAGATAAAATAACAACTATCTATAAGATAAACTGACACATCCTGTACATATACAAAAAGGATGCCATGCTTTCTCAGAAAGAATCCCCATCCTGTTGCTCCCCATGATACAGCTGAGCTTTTCTATGGGTTAGAGGCTAAACCAAGTGCCCAAGGCCTACAGCTGCTGGAATTTCATAGTTTCATATCGTTTATAAAGACTCCAATGTGCTTGCATGCATAAATATGGTCACCTAATGGTGGCTCTCCACGCTGATCAACCTCTGGCAGCCTCCTTATTCACTACCTTATCTATGAGGTCACACCCTATGACTCTGTCCCAAGTCTTTTTCGGTCTGCCTCTCCCAACCCTACTCCCGACGTTCACACTTCTCACTTTCCGCACTCGACTGGCATCTTCCATCCTCTCAATATGCCCATACCATCTCAACCTACCACTCATCACAACACCACTACATTCGAGTCCCATCCTTGCTCTAAACCCTTCAATTGTAATTCTAGCCGCCGCAGGCCTCACATTCAATGGCGCACTACACATGTATCTAATCACTGTCATTTATGTTTGTCTAAGCCTATGAATAAAGAAATGAAAAATACACAAAATGATTTGTTACAATGCTAAGAGTCTCAGTTTCAAACAGAACTTCATGTACTTGTGGCTGAATGTTTCCTGCCTGAGAATGATGATCGTATGGCTAATTACCGAGCTTGCAACCACATTGCATCTCATGGCTATAACTCCAAGGGTTCCTGGTACCCTTAAACTGACACAATTAGTTACTATGACGGCCTCTGGGGAACTCTTACCTTGACGTGACAAAGCTGTGTAGCTATGTCTTTCAGCAACTGGGTGCAGGCACAGTACAGTATGGCACTTTCTAGATGGTCGTGAGCACTGTATAGCACTTGCATCTCACACGGCAGATTCGTAGGCTGAATCCCCCTGAAAATAAAGTGCAAATATTTTGATTAGATAGGAATATAGACTTTTCCATGGTAGGCTACAATAAATCCTTGTAAGAAATTGTGGATGTGTTCTAAATATATTAAAATTTCTTCCAAACAGCTTGACATAAAGTGGCATAACAACTACACAGGCAACAGCAGCAGTGGAACTTTAATATTTTATTTTTTCTGCTCCTTTCTTTTCTTTCCTCTCTCTCTCTATTATGATGGACTTAGCAGCCAAAAAGAAAGTCAAAAAAGTTAACACAGCTATAGGCTAACAATACATTTCTGTATAGTGTGTAGCAAAAATTAACCTCTGAAAGTCACCGTTAATATCCTAACCCACTTTTCATCTACAAAAAAGTACACTGTAGAAGGAGTACGAAACGGAAAAAACATACAAGTAGGAAGCCTATCAACAATGTGCCTTGTGAAATGGAACACAGAGGAGGGAGTGCAACGAAAATGGCAGGGGACACAGCAACATGGAGGCGATTTGTATGTGACTACCCCCTCTGGGATTAAGGTGCCTGGCTATCTTTGCTCTACTTCACCTGTAAAAACCAGCAACAAAATTATTTTCTTTGATGGACATCACGATTGCCTGGGATGTAAAACTAGTCGCACTGCTCGACATACTTCCTCCATCCACACCTACCTAATTTTTACCAATTAGTTTTCTTCCTCTAAGCCCTCAGTGTCCTCTGGGTCACTTAGTTGAATAAAATTGAAATTCATTGGAATACAGTATTCAGGTAAGGTTACTAGCACTCATTAAAATTCTACCTACTGTTATCTATTTATGGCCAGACATCTTAATCCCTTAAGGGGTGACCACTAACAAATTGCCTCCATGTCACCCTGTCCCCTGCCATTTTGCTGCCCTCCTCCCAACCTACAACCCCCCCTCTCTCATGTACCTCTCTACTACATCCCTCCATCTCATCTTCAATCTCTCACTCTCAGCATAACAAACTCTGACACTGCTGTACTTACATCAGAAAGCTGAAACTGTCATTACTATCAGGGGTTTAATCTATCTACCTATCAACCTAAAGAATATATATATATTAAAAAAAGACAACTTATAATGAAGACTTGGGACCATCCTTTCACTCATCACACAAGCTTTGAAAATGACTCACCCACCCACATATCTAAGTTAAATGTTTACCTGTTGTTTTTCCTATCTGTGCCATTATTGGTGTTCTTCCCACTGCTGTACTACTTCTTCATGTTCTGATGCTGCTGCCAGGGTAGGCTAGGAGTGTGCTGGGCTGGTGTGCATACGCTGGCTTGGTGTTCGCAGTAACTTTCTCAAAGCATCTGCATTCTTGTTGCTATTCATCCTGGGGGGAAAAAAAAAATTATATATATTTTCTCCCTTATGTAAAGATGTACTGGTTGTTTACAGTAAAAAATCCCACTTAAAATAATGGGCTTGACCAGACTTCACTCCTTAAAAAAACTGATATGCATTGTTGAGTACAACTTCTGTAGCTATAAATCTAGAAAATAATGAATTAAATCAGCCTCCATTAACCTTGTGGGTTGAAACAGAATGCATAAATTCACTGTCTTTCGGATGTGGGGTAACTACCATATTTCTTTCACCCTTAATATGGCCCAGATTTTCACCCTACTTCTTATTTCAGATAGCTTGATGGCAAAATAAGATTACACTACAGCTCCACATCTTTCCATAGCACTTGCTTGTGACTAGCAATATACTCTACTATAGTGTTAATCTAGCTAGTGTTTGAACTCAGTACTATATTCAAGATGGTAATTTTATGCCACATTTATGTGGGAGGATTATATACAATATCGCACTAAATTAAGCACAAAGCAATGACTGAGTACTGAATGCTATGTAACACAATGTATTATCAATTGGCCACTTTCATCTATGGAAAAGATAATGGAAAACAAATGTTTCTTAGACCTATATTTTCCTTTCGGCTCGACACATTCCCGTACCTTACAGACTGGTTAGCTTATGGCTGACAATTTTGAGCCCCTGGTCTAACTGCCTGGGCTCCTACCTGCCATATAAAGTAACAATATACCCAAGCCACTATATATGTCATATAATGGAGCGTTTACCTGATGGATTACAGGAGCTACAGTTTGTCATGTAGTTTCTGAACCTTAAACTATCACGCACAAACACAGCGCCAGGAGAGAACGAAGATGCTGCTGCCACCAAACTAACAAAACTACCCATAACTAGCAGAAAATCCTGACACAGTGCAAAGTCAACCAACTGCTAATATCTCCACAGGAGCCAAAAACACTGTCTAAGCTCATAATGATACTAAATAAAAGGCCTGGAGGCATGCATTCTCCCCTGTTGACATTACAAGGACTTACTGAACGGGCTTGTCTTACCTTCACTACGGATATTCAGGCACTCTTGTAACATTAGTCGATCTCTTGAAGCATCAGTCGATCTCGTTATACCGTCATAAAAGCTGCCAAACTCTTCTGCAAAGCTTTTGCCGCAAATATCCAAACATACACAGCATCGTGTGGCGCCCACCTACCAGCTAAACAACTGTGACGTCACAGTTATGGCCGACCCACACCGAGGGACAAATGAATATTTAGAAGTACAGTATATCAAATAAATAAAATGTAGCATTATTATATTTAAGATACGTTAGAAATTTTCATTTTTCTTCAATATAGTAAACAAATTAATCAAGTGAGCGATTTTTTTTGTACAAACTGAAAATTTAAGAACCTGTGGCTGAATTGCCGGGTGATACAAATGTCCTTCACTTCCCTACCTTTCGAAGGGGAAGTTGTGAACTGTCAGTAGCCTTGTATGCCCGGTGCATGGCAGCTTAAGCCTGCAGTCCACCAGGTTCACATTTCAAATGAACCTGGGGTCACAATAATTCTCCCTGCCTCCCCTTCACTAAATAACTACTCCCAGCCTCCTCTCCACAAATATATCTTCTCTCAGCCTCCCCTCCTCCACTGATATATATCTCCTCCCTGTTTTCCCTTTGCCACTAATACATCTGCTTTTCTTCTCTCCGTCTGTACTGTTTGAATATAATTCTTACACGAGTATAAAGTATATAATTGTATGTCCAATTTTAACATTTTCTTCTCTATAATATAGAAAACGAGATTTCTTGGTTAATTTTATGGCACACTGAAGTGTTTCGAACTCCAATGAACAGTATAGTTTGTTGGGCACGTGCCCACGGTACTGGAGGAGGGATGCAAGCACAGTTCAAGAGCAATGACCATTGAAAATGATAGTGGAGGAATAAGGATGCAACTCATTACTGCCAACACTGACGCTATCAACACCCAGACACCACCATCATCACCCACACAAAACCATCATCATCCACACAGTCATCACCACCACAATTTACTAAAGTGCCCCTGTTAACTGGGTGGAGGTGCAAATGCAGCATCCACCTGGGAATCAAACCTCCACACTCTTCCCCCTGCTTCATTGTGGCGAGGCACTGTCTCCCATAGAGCAAAATTAGTTCACTGTAGGGGGAATTGTTTACCAACTGTTAATAGGTCTAATTGGCCTGCTCAATCCGACAGACTAGTACTACGCAACAATAATCACCATCACCATCCATAGTCAACCAGCCATCAACATCACCACTACCACTATCCAGACACCCAAACACAATCTGGAGAGTACCAAGAGAAAGCAAGGCACTGCATAGACAATAAAGATTTAACTGACATGGTGGTGACATCACATGAAGAAAGGATAGAGAGGGGCAATATGATCGCAGTATTCAGGGCCATGATGGGAGTAGAGAAAACTGACATAAAAGACCTGTTTGTATGGGATGGCAGAGTAACACGAGGATACAAAATGAAATTGAAAAAGCCAAGCTGCTTGTGGGATATCAAGAAATATGGTTTTCCATATAGATGCACAGACCTGTGGAATAGCCTGGACAAAGAGATCGCCCAGTCTAAAAATTTAAACGAGTTCAAAGCAAAATTTGACTTATTGAGAAACAGAGACGGGTCCTCACGAGCGTAGCTCATTCTCTGTATATCACAACTAGGTAAATACATAAAGTCAACGACTGGATTTGAACTTACGTAAACTTGTCTTCGTAAATCATTCCCTCCCCCCCCCAAAAAAAAAAGAAAGAAAATGCAAATCCCCTTTACTGTACAGAAGCCCAAGAGTATCATAGGTCAGAACATTTAATGGCAAGTGACCCTACAACCAAATGGCATTACATGACTTATACACCTCCAGCTGTAATACAGTAGGAAAAACATTGGTCACGGTGTACAGGTTCGTGGCTATCTTACTGAAGTTCAGTACATTTAAGGGTAGATGACCAGCCTACTTCCCCTGATGGCATTACATGATTGATAAACCTCTAGTCACCTCTCAGAGACTGAACTGAAGCAGGGACATCACTAGCCAGACACTAACTACAGCACCAGGCACTCTTAGACCTGTACTGCCAGGCCTCCCCAAAACAAAGGAAGTGTAGTTAATGAAAGACAGTATCCAATGCTGTATTGTTTTGACACAAAACAAATATATTTACAGTACTGTATCTCCATCACAGAATTTGCTTCTATTAACCATTAGGAACTCAAAAGCAATTGCTTATACTCTAATTTACAAAACAACCAATGAAAGTACAAACTTAAAAACTTAACTTTTAACTTGGTTATAACATGAGTAAATCCATCACAAACCAGCATGAAGACAGTTGCTTCATTTACAAATCGTTTTAGCTTTTTCAGTGCAACTTGTTATGGTATATAAAGATCAGATAACATCAATGATCTGCAACACTTAGATAATTAATTAATTCATTACAATGATGCCTTCTTTAATTTATGCTTCCTACCACCAGACAAATATATTCAGCTTTGGAGAGAGTACATTTAAGGGTAGATGACCACTTTGCTTTCCTATGTAGCATTACATGATATATAAAACTTCTAGTCACCACTTGGGGATCAAACTTTTGCAAACCCATTACTCTGAATGGTGTGCTAGGTCAGGGAAGTTCCACATATCTGGGGCAGTAAATTGAGGGGAACAGCTTTCTAAGTATCAGCCAAACTTTTTAAAGTGTCAATGTTTCTACAACTTACTGAGGAATTCACAGGGAAAAAAAAGCAACATATAACAAGGATCTGCAGAAACACAGATGCTGCTTACTCTGTGGTTCGAGTGGTGGTCTGCTGTTTGAAAAGGATGCAAGTGCAATCCCATGCTGGGGAAGAGAACAGCCTGCTGATAGGAATTCTACTTTTACACAACACACCGACATGTCACAAACACATCCTTGCTAAAACCATCACACCATTCCTTAGGGAGATGACTCAAGCATGTATTCAGTATGGATGGTGGGTGTTACTGCCCACGCAGTGGCATGTGATTGTGTGTGGCACATAGGATTGTTGGGCTTTAAAGAAATGACTTTTAAGTATCCACCAAGGGTTGCAGGGGGGGGGGAGAATCCAATGAACCCCAGAACATCATTTCCATCTTACCACCTCATAATGTTTTTAATGCAGTCTCTAGGTTATTTTATTCAGCTTAGGATACTACATTTAAATAAATTGGAGGATTTAGATACAACCTCCACTAACCCCATTATTAACAGAGGTCTCTCCAAACTTGAATAAAGGTCTGGTGGTGGCCCAGATAGAGTGAAAACTCCATCCCTGTAGCAAAGGGGTCAACAGAGTCTTTTCCCTCTGAATCCTGCAGTACAGTAGCAAATTTAAATCCAGTGAGCTTGGGGACTTCTTTCTCATTTTTTTCTTGCCATCTCCTGGTAATTTCATTCAGTTTACGGCAAACTCTAACCTGAAGGAAAAAATTGCCTTACTATACCCCATGAGTACAAAGGACCGTTCCAAAGTTGAACAAAGTGGTCTGGTAGCAGTAAGAATACTTCAAACAGAGCACCTCCCTGCATCAAGAGGTGAACCACCTCATTACCATGATGTATTCTTTAAAATTATTGCTATCTCCAGACAATTTTATTCAATTAGGAAAAGGCCCTCGTACTGAAAGGGCTAACAAAGGCTGTATCTAACTTCTCCAGTGGTAAAGTCTGTCCATCTATCTATCTATCTATCTATTACTGGACACCTTAATCCCAAAAGGGGTGGTAACAGAAAACCACCTCCATGTTGCTGTGCCCTCTATTACAGTGAATAAAAAATGTTCTGAAGACAGCAAGAATAAAATATAGAGCACATCATCGGCCTGAGGGGGTTGACATGTATAATAACACAATATATTATACAGCACAAAGCATTATCCACACTATGGTAGTTTGAGCAATGTTATTTACACAGAAGCAAACACAATCTACATTTACAAAATTAACCGTGCAACAGAACCAACCAATTAAACTTAGGTTAAATGAAAACGATAATTGTATTTTCCTCCTTCACACTGCACCAATACCCAGTACAGGCAAGTCCTCATTAAATGTCAAGGATGTCTTCCAATTCATACTTTTTTCCATACATTTGATGCTATTAATTGGGGGAACTGGCTGTCAATGAAACTTTAAATTGGAAAATATATCTACAGTACTGTACTTTACATGGGAATTAAAAGTAAACAAGGAAATTAGAATTGCAACATATAACAAGGACTTACTGTACTCAACATAGTAAACAATTTCACATACTTGGTGCTCCATCAGAAAACAAATTCAAATGTGCACAGTTTTGTTCAACATTCACTTCATGGTTATCTGGCATTACTGTTGTAGTTACGCTTCAGTTCTCTATTGTCTGGAGATACTTTCACCTCCCAGCAATGTTTTACTTCATTTAGGTTTAATCATGTTTGTATATATCAATTAAAGATAGGTTTTCATTCTAATCTATTAATAATCTCCCAGTACAGTTCGTATTAGAACCATATTCAATGTCACATTTTGGGTAAAAAGCAAATTGTCATGTTATTGTGCCCAACTGATTTAAAGACAACATAGGCTATGTAATACAGAAGAACTGATACCATGTATAACTAAAAAACACATTACATCATACAAATGCAAGTAACATGAGAGCACATTAACTCCTTCAGCCAAGAGATGTCATATTAATCTTACTCTTGCTATCCCCTTCTCATTATAATCAGCTCAGAACTGATTTTCCTACAAACACCATTCATTAAACTTTTCAAAACATGTGGTCCTTCCCAAGCTGAATGAAATCATCATGCAGTCACAATAATTAACATAAATAAGACACCACTGTAGCAAAGGAGTTATGACAATCTTTCTGGAACACAAGCGAGGGGTCAAATGGATAGAGCGAGGGGGGAAAAGAAGTACAAGAGAAAAGGACTGGGTATAAGTGGTTGCAGACAATATATTGAGATGGCTCACCTCTGATTACTGGCAGCAGTTATAATTAAGTGATGTGTTCCACAATATCACAAATAATTTTTTCCTATAAAATAACCATTCTATGCAGATTTCATTAACTTAAACAATCTCAGCTCCTACCATCTCTGTCAGGCAGTCTACCAATATATCTGCCACTGCTTGCTTTTGTAAACACCAAATACAGTTAACTTGCTGTGTATGGTAGCGCTTAACCAAGTCCTGCCAAAGTGACCTCCATAACCAGAATCTGACCCAAGCTGCCGGCAAAGATGGAGCAACTGACCAAAGTGGTGGCAACAAAGTGCAGTATCTGAGTTAGAGGACACTGAGAAATTTTTTTAATTAAATATGCAGACTTAAAATTCATACTGGATTCTTCTGGACTGAGTCAATCAGGTAAGATAAGGAAGAACTTACATATTATTTTTATATATGTTACATATTTCATTACAAAATAGTCTTACTCTGTATTGGTATTAATTTTGGTGGTCTGAGCTGTTACTACACTTTCTACGATGACAGAGGATGAAACGTGTTTACTTACAATGCTTCAGTGAAGAATTAACTTGATTTCACCTTTATTTTGTTTGTATTATAAAAAAGTTCCTATGTAATACTGATGCCACTGCATTACTTAAAAACACAAGCCACTGGGACAAATATTTATATACACAATAAAGTCAGCCCTCACTTAAGCTCTAGGGTGTGTTCAGGCAAAATAATAAAGTAAACTAAATATCTCTGGGTGAGACATTCTTCTGATTCATGACCTGATGATTAAAAGCACCAAAAATTCATTTCTGACTTCAAAACAAGTTTATAATGGATCACAGGCAACTTAAGAGTGATGAATAGGTAATAATTCATCAGCAACTCAAATTACGAAACAACTTCAGATGAGGACTAACTACTGTATACATATTTTTAGAATACTAGGTTACAAAATATGATGGATTTTTCCCAGACATAAAAATGTGTCATACAAGAAGTCCTCACTATAAGCCAGGGATATTTTTTCATACAACTGGAAAATTTCGAAAAAACTGGCAAAGCAGTTCTATTGGTAACCATGGGACTTAAACTTTCTCTTCAGTCCAGAAACATTCTTTTTATTTTATTCTTGCTACCTAAAAGCAATTTTATATCAGACTGGGGGCATTAGATACAGCCTTCATTAACCCCTCCACATCAGGCAAAATCTCCCCCACCACTCCCCTCAGCTGAGCATATTTGGCCAAAAAGGAACCATACCACATAGAATACGAGAAACCATTGTACACGAAAACAGCTTGAGAAAAAAGTACAGTATAACGTAATGTTGGTGAATGTAAGTATACAGTATAAGAATGTAATGCAAGATTAATCACACCAAAAGAACAGTGCTACAAAACTGTGTGCAGTGTCAAGTAACATAGTCTGACAAATACAGTGACAGAAAAGCAGTGTCAGTGAAAAAGTATTACAAAACAGTGCAAAATGGAGTAACAGAAAGTAATTGAATATTCCCAGAAATTTTGGAATCACCTACTCTCCTTCCCACACTCCCCATACTGCAATGCTCAGCTTTAAATAATCCATATTCTTCACAGTGCCACTGTAATACAAAGCACCACAAACTTTAAACTGGCAGTCATTCTAAACCTGAAAATTCTTACTTTCTCCATCTACCATTAGTTTTTTTGACAAACATAAATAACATCAGAGCAATGAAAAATGTTCAAGAATAGGAACAGATGTGCCTGACATGCATGTTAAGGAATGGCTAGACACAAAGGAATTCAGCTCTTCACTGCCAGGGGATTGTCCAAAGCTGAATAAAATCCTCTGGAGGTAAGAATAATATACGAAAGATGTCACTGTCATGAAGCTTAAAGACAGCCTTTCTTTCACTTGCTGCTGATGGTTAAAATGAAGACTTATAACAAGGACTCCCTGAATCTGTTGCGCTGCAACAGAATGTCCAGCTGGCAGGTTGTACAGGTAAAGCTCGTCATGTCTATGGGTCATATGCTTTAAACTTACACCACAGAGGGGAAGGCAAGGCCCCAGTTGTTTACAATAATTTCTGTGGCATGTGATAAAGACAGAATGTGACTGGCCTCTCTATATTGCAATGTGGGATGCGGTCAGACCACATTCCATATATATCCAACAAACATCTGGAGTTTGCCTTCCCTTTATGACTTTGAGTTAAGTTTTAAACACACGGCCATTACAAGGTGTTTACAAAAGAATATTTGAATGTTTCTCAGTTTAGGTTAGAAAAAAGGCACATGGACTGGCTCAGTTGAACCAGGGTTGACATTCACAACAAACTTTGCCATCAACTCCCTCTCATATTTCAGATTTATTTTTTGCAGAATGGACAAGGACAAGTGAGTGTCGATTCTTCCCACATCTCTTCTTCTTCCAGCAAATTATACCACAGTTATGACAGGGAGTTGATCATGGTGGTGTTTGTGAATTCGGGCCCAGATCTCTGAAGCTGTCACAGCATTCCCAGCTCCTAGAAAAATCCTGTCCTCATACACTTGATACAGTATTTTTATTTTTATTTATTTATATATTTGTTTTTCTGCCAAAGTTGGTGTCAAGTTAGGGTGGGCATTTTATGGAAATACAGTACACAGCTTTAATTTTCCTAGCCCCTTCAGCCTGTGGACATTGTTGTTTTGTTCTTCCTGCTAGCAGACAACTGTAGTCACCTAAGGAGAGCCCCAAATAGTGGAGGGGTTAATGAAGGCTGAACTTAACCTCTCCAGTCTCTCCTGGGCTGAATAAAACTGTCACAGATAGCAAGAATAAAACAAAAATGATGTCACTATAGTGACAGGGCTGACACTACTCATATTCTTCAATCTTACCTTAATAAAAAATATCCTTCTCTATGTGGCTGTAACACTATGCAATACCTTAACAAAATATGTTTCCAACTTCCAGTTTTCCTAGTATTATTGAGTGTATTCACAGTTATTATATACTAAACAAAGCACAGTATAGTACACAGAAGTATCTGTGAAATTTATTTTCCCATCATGCCGTCACAAACTGACATCTGTCAAGTATGGATTAGATTAATTACAATAGTTTGGTCAAATTTTAATGGCATCATATGCTTTTAGATCTGGGGGGGAATAAAATTTTTGAACGTCATAACTTCTCCTAAAGATGAGAACCAGATAATGCAATTTTTATTTAAAACTGTCAAAATAACTGTACTGCAAATCCCTATTACTTCAGTAGCTTTAATTTGTTCTGTCAATAAGCATGTATTTGCATACTCTACAGTCAACATGAAATTAAGAATTTCTCTTTGCCTTCATATCAATAGCAGTTCTTCCAATTTAGTTTACAGCTTCTGCCTCACCTCAGACAATGAAAGCTGTTTGGGTTTGAACTAGATGTACCAATGGTTATAATGTGTGTGTGGTCACGACACTAGCAAGCTGCTTACTGGACACAGTGTGTTGTAAGTGGCAAGATAACTCTTGTCATTTTGGTTGCAGGTCAACCCTACTGATCAAAGTTTACATAGGACAGAGGGTATGAAATGATAACTCTGGAAAAGGCCTCACTGGGCTACCTCAGCTCATAAATAGCTATGGGAAATTACTCAGAATAACAAAATCCTCTTCTGTCTTTCTTTACTTCATTCTTTCCTCATCCTTCTGCCTACAGGTGACTTTACACTCCCTCTTTTGTCTTTCTTTCCTTCATTCTTTCCTCTTCCTTCTGCCTATGGGTGACTCTACACTGAGTAACAAGCCTAATGGTTTCCTGTACACCAGGAAACCATTTAGTATGCTGGGTGGTAACTATATAACCAAATTACGGCGCCTGGAGGTGCAGTGGGTAGTTACAGTGCTCCAATCGGATTGAGCCGGTGAAAGTTTATAACCAACAGGTGGTTGGGGTTATTGCTCACGTAATGCACTCAATGAGTGAGGCTGGTCACTCTCATCTTAAATGTCAGGACCAAATTGCCTAGCCCCGGGCTTCTACGCTCCTCATGGGGCAACATAGGAATTGGATGATGGATGGATGAACAAAAACAATACAATTTACAGTATTTCATGGATGTAAAGATTATTTCACCAGAAAATTTTGGTATAATATACTGTAGCTATGTTTGCCACCATTACTACGCTGCCAACAACGAACAATCTGTGAGATGATAAAGCAAGAATCCCATACTATTCAGTTGGTGTATGCAGAACCATATGCTGAACTCTGACAATGGTGGATATTTTCAACATACAGCTTAGTTTTTAACCCACTCATGGTTGGGGTAAACGTAGTACTGCATTTTGTTTCAGCTGATGCTAGATAACTTTATTCTGCTGAGTGAGTCACAGCAACATGTGTTAATATCACACATCTGCAGCTGCCAACTCTGGATTTATGCTAGGAAAAAAGGAAAAAAAAAAATGGAGATAAAATACCTGACTATACACCAAAAGTATATTGAGGTGAAACCAGGATTATTAGAGTTTGAATGATGTATGAATGATAGATACATCCTCTACACTGGGCACACTTTTGATAGTATTTCGACTCTCACATTTCCTTATGTCCTTGTTTCTGGAATCTACCCTAAGGTGGGAAAAGAGGTTGCAATGATGATGATGATTAGGAGGCATTCTTATTCACTCTGTTTATACAGGAAGTCCTCATTATACATCAGGTATGTGATCCAAGATTCCACAACTTTTTCCATACATCTGGTGCTGTAAACTGGAGGAACTGACAAATCAGCACCATAGGTATCAATGAAACTTTTGGAAAAAATAAATGTTATTTTTCGTGAAATTAACGGTATATATGAACATAGGTAGCACATAATAAGGACTTACTGTACAGCACAAGCTTTGGGTTGTGGGGCGGACCTATAACTAAAGTGAGGGAAATTGTGCAGCCTCTCATACACAGTCAACTGGTCTGGCAGTGGGAGTGGAGCCCATGTGACATTGCTGGCCCATCAAATAAAGGAAGAGGGCCACTGACACAGTGAAGTTTGCCTCTGAGGTAACAAATATATAAAGAGATTGTCTACTGGTTGATTTGTGCTCTGGGATGAATTGTGCTGAAGTCAACTGTGAAATACTGAACATTTCACAAGTTTGCATCTTTTTGAGCCCATACTCTCACCTGACAGAGGCTCCCTAGCATCTCCTCCTTACCAGTTTATTTCTGTATCTGATACATTAATTAATTCCTGTGTGTTATTTATATCATTTATGTCTATAAACAGATACAAATAACACAAGATATTAATAAGTTATAACAGGTAAAATAAATCACCAAAGGAAAGGTGCTTGAAAGCCTCTCAAGCTGAAGAGACAAGGGACTTTGTTATTACAGTGATTACCGTACTTCAGTTGACTCACTTGGTCAATGGGTTAGTGTCATTTGTATGCTTTCTGGTCAACCATTTTACTGCCACGGACGCACCTGGGTATTTTAATCAGGCTAAAGACAAACATTTTATTCAACTGAAGGAAATTCTATTGGTCCAGTGGTTAATAGCGACAATTTTCATGCCTCTGATTACTATAAACCTCCTCTGAACAAAATTGTCTTACGCTAGCCTAAATGAAATTATTCGTCCATAAATGGCACAATGGTTGGAGAAAACTCATATGTCATGATGATAATTAGAAGCACTGACCATCTAATCTGTATTTCATGGTGGTCTTCTGATCTTTTAATGGTTATCAAAATAGTATTCTGCTTCATGAAGCTTTCATATAAAGTCTTATTACTATCTGTATTGAAGTAAAAATAAGGGTGACTATTACATTTAGCTGTACTGCTTTTACCTAAGGATATTACACAAACCAAACCTGTTTAACAGCTAACCTAAGCATGAAAGTCACATCCATCCTGCCATCACCTGCCATTTTATTGCCTTGCCAGGGGTGTAAGGGCCTGGAGCTAGGCTACTTTGTCCAGATAATAATAGCAAGAATTACCAGATACTTTTTCTCCATCTTTCTGAGGTTAGGGCTGAGATAAGTGGCCTTCGTGGTTAGGTGTAGTCTTACTGGGTTTTGTTTGTGTAATATCCACACATAAAGGTGTAAAGCTGAACTCTATTATTACCAAAAATAAGACCCTGAACTATAGAATTTAGAAACCCACCAAAATTGAAATAATAAACTACAATTAGTATGTACTTACAAAATGAACTACCAGAAATACAGACCCCTTAAAAAAAAAAAAGAAAATCCACTGGCAGTTTCCATAGCTCACCAACAGACATGGGACAGTGGAAATAAATGCTACATTTATCTAAAGTTAGCCCTTTCGATATGACAACCTTTTGATTACATTCTTACTTCAACTGGACATGTTTATTGAGTTTAAGAGAGACTTTCAAACTGGAGGGGTATGATACAGCCTTCCTTCATCCTGCCAGTTTTATATCTTTTCTTAACTGAGTAAAATCCTTAGACGGTTGCAAGAGCAGAATGCAAAAAGATGTCATCCGGAAAAGGGGCTAACTAGATGCCGTCCTTCCACGCACGGTTGGTGACTCAACTATAAACTAGAAAATAGAAAGTTATCTAACAAAAAAAAAATAAATGAGTGATATTGGCACAGTGTCTATACAAATTCTTCAATACAAACATTTACAATAAAAATACACACACATCTTTACCCCCCTCCCCTCCTCTCACAACTGTACACATAGCTGCTAATGTAGTCTGGAAGTATAATAAACCACAACACAGGTGAAAGTTGGGTGTACGCCGCCGAAGCTAAGGAAGAATAATGCCATCAACTCACTGCTGACCTACCATGAAGTAAGGAAATAAATGACATGGGGTAAATATGCTTCAATTGGGTTAGGTGACAGTTATATCACTTCACTGTTAGGTTTAGTCCATTAGGCTGGGACTCAATAGATAAATACCTGATATCATGGTAAATATCTTTCTCAGCAGGGTTAAGTCATGGTTACATCTATTCACAGTTAGGTGTGATCCATTAGGTTGGGTTGGAGTGGAGAAATATTGTGAGCTGGTGGTATGTAGGTCTCAACATAAAATTTACAATGCTGAACGGTTAGGTTAGGTCCACTAAGCTGAGTTTATGTAGCTAATCTCTTTACTTTTGCGAGCTTATAGCACAGCATCTAAGGATCTCTCTGGCAACAAGAGATATGCCACCCATGCCCAAGTCAATGGACCTAACCTAACCACAAAGGACAGTAACTGTGATCTAATTTAATCAACACCATACTTAACCTAACTATGAGACAACATAACTGTGACCTAACTTTATTCAAATCAATCCTGATCACCCTGTTGCATCATTTCTCACACTATGGAAGGTCTGCAAATCACCATCTTTGTCCAATGAGTGGTGACAATGTTATGCTTCCCCACACAGCCACATGCCCACCACACTTGAGCATCATGAGTCATGCCATATACACAGCTTGACAACACTGCTGGTTCACTGCAGCTTAAACCCCTTCAATCCGATGACGTCACTTACTCTTGCTGCTTCCAAACGATCTTATTCCAGTTGGGAAAGACATCTTGTGCTGAAGCGATTAATGAAGGCTATATCTAATTCCCCCAGTTCAAAAAGTCTCTCTTAAACTGAATAAAAGTCTGAGAGTAGCAAGAATAAAGTGAAAATGACGTACTAGGGCTGAAAGGGTTAATGTCAAGTCTGAAATAAAGTTCAAGACTTACTGCACATAGCTAATGATAATAACCACTTGAAATGATATCACATACAAACGTTGAAAATTTATAAAACTGTCATGCTCCTCACGTAAATAAATATCTTTACTCTTGTGTAAAGTATCAAACTACTGTCTCTGTATTCACAAGGACAATGAATTACTGTGTCCGTATATCATAATATTGAGCTCTCTGCAGTTCATCACTCCATTGTTTCTCACTACAGTGATCAATGAAGCTACAGATTCACCATATATTCCACTTGTACTGTCATTTCACATCACCCGGCAGCAGACCTCTCAGTGTAGGCAGTCACGCACAAAAATGACATCAACATTAATAGCCATGGAACTGCAATAGGAGATTAGCCAACTTGGGCAAAACACCAAGCACAGTATCATATGCAAGAAATTCCCTATGCCTATACAATCACCACAACCTTTTGGTCTTTAATGCTTTGCTGTACTGAGCAAAACCAGTTCTGTGGTTAATGCTGACTATGAAAATACTGTAACTTGTAAAATTTTGTACCATTTACATCTTTCAACTCCTTTACAACCCTCAATCACTTCCTTAGTGGGTACCATTCACAAAGACGACAATTATTTCCTGTGGTGACAAAGCCTTTGGTCATCTGGTGTGTCATGGAGTAGTCTTCCCTGGGCTTGGGTGGATTTCAGGCCAGCAAGGGTAGTGTGTGGTGGCATTTCAGTCTTGGCATCCTGGCCTCTGTACTGGACTGGGGCCAATCTGCCACCCCTGCCTCTTTACCAGATTAAGGCCACTGCCACCTCCAACTCTTTACTGGAATGCCACACTGCCGCTGACACTACTAAGTATGTGCGATGTCTTGTGGGGCCACTGGGAGAGAAAACTTGAGCCAGGACTGAACTCGCTCCCTCTTTACTTGTGAGCAGCTCTACCACACTGCCACTGCCACTACTGGGGTGTGTGAGGTGTGATCTCTTATGGAGATAGTGGGAGAGAGGACTTGAGCTTGGGTGTGCTGCCTGCTGCTGCTGCTGCTGCTGTTGCCAGATGGTGGTGGTGGTGGTGGCGGTGTGTCAGCAACTGCTGGGCACTAGGGAATTTGACCTCACACACCACACACCAGTACCACTCCATATCCGGGGTTAGCTGTTCCTGAAATAAACATACAGTATATCTGAGTGACTCTATCGGATATGTTTATGTGAAGCTACATAATGTGGTGAATGTTTTTGGCATATCAGACAAAGCCAGGATTCCAAGGGCTTGAATGATGAGTGAATAGAAGCATGGCCCATTGGATTGGGCAAACTTGGGCTGTCTGGACACTGCCACTTCTTACCCCCCCCTACAATGGGAAAGGAGGTCCAGATGATGAAGATGATTATGATGATATACTCTGTATACCATTACGACTATGATGTGTATACTGTAATGAAACTTAAAAGCTCTGTATTTTATTTTACAATTATCAAAAAATATGCCACATACAATTATGCAACATAATTAAAATAAAAGTACAAGCTACTGAATGCTACAGGTATGACACCTTGAAGCTAATGATATTTCTCACTGAAAAAAAAAAAAAGGGTGCTGAACTGCTATGGTGGTTCCATAGCCCAGTTCTACAAATTTCCTTCAACTCCCTCCTCATCCTCCAAAAGTTAAAATGGACTGCATGAGAGGAGCAACATCAGCCTGCAGTCCATCAGGTTCACATTCAGATGAACCTGGGGCCACAACAACATGAACAAAGAAACATTATAAACAAAAAGTCACCACTAGTAACAATACTATGCAATATGCATATCATATCCTACAACTTAAAACAGCAGTCAGAAACCTTTTCATCATTCATTTTCATTTTTTCATTATTCAATCCTATGTCGCCCCACAGAGGAGCATCGGAGCCCGGGGCTAGGCAAGTTGGTCCTGACATTTAAGATGAGAGTGACCAGCCTCACTCATCCCTGAATGGCATTACATGAGCAATAAACCCCAATCACCCTGTGGATATAAACTTTCACTGGGTCAATCCGACTGAGAGCACCTCAATTACCCACTGAACCACAACGTGCCATAATTTGGTTATATGGTTACCATCCAGCATAGTAAGTGGTTTCCTGGTGTACAGGAAACCATTTGGCTTGTCACTCAGCGTAGAGTTACCCACAGGCAGAAGGAAGAGGAAAGAATGAAGGCAAGAAAGACAGAAGAGGGAGTGTAAAGTCACCCGTAGGCAGACGGACAAGGAAAGAATGAAGGAAAGACAGAAGAGGATTGAAGGAAAGAAGAATGGAGGAGAGGAAAGGGCAGACACCCAAGAGCAGCACTACATCGAGTGAGTGGATGGTGAGTGTCCCCATAGTCAGAAATCTCATACAACTTATCTTCAGTGATAATTAGTAACATGGCTGTTAGTGGCAATATGGACACATTTACACAACACAACTACTTCATGCTCTTTTTAGTTACAAAAGTGTTAACAGACTTCAAACAAGCATGAATAACAAAGCAATATATTTAGCGGTATGTGTGGTACTGTGGCGGGTATTTCAAATAGGGTGACTGAAGCAATGTTTAGGTAATACAGAATGTACTGTAACTCCTTCAATTAACCTACTTCATTAAATATAGTTTTACTACTAAAGATCTATCTGCACTCTGTAAAGTTCTGATACCTGTGCCATAAATACTGTAGTTAGAAATACTGTACCTAATGTGAAAGATGTCACATCATCACCATCATCATCATCTGGACCTCCTTTCCCACCATAGGGCAGGGTGAGGAGTAGCAATGTCCAGACAGCCCAAATTTGCCCAGTCCAATGGGCCACGCTTCCATTCACTCATTCAAGCTCCCGGAATCTTGGCTCTATTGGATACGCCAAAAACATTCACCACGTTCTGTAGCTTCACATAAACGTATCCGATAGAGTCACGTATGATTAAAATTAAATAGGAGAATTTTCCACATCATCATCACCTGCAGAGGAACTTCTTAATCCTTTGGCCGGAAGGTATCTCTTACTGAATTTTTGTTACCTCTAGATGATTTTTATGTAATGCTGGGGAAATGTACTGAACTGGAGGGGTTGGAAAGAGTCTTCAATATCCCCTTCACTATTAGAGGTCTTTCTAAGCTTGAAAAACATCACCAATGAGTAGCAAGAATGAAAAATGATATCAAGTTTAAAAGGTCAAGACAAAGTGATGTGTGAAATAGAAGTGACGGAGTACTGTAGCGTAGTGTGGAAGGAGACGTACCGGTATGCCACTGAGACCTTGTGGACAGTGTAGAGGTGGCCACTGAGGTGTTCTATATCAAGAAACTTCTCATGACAGAGGTGACACGCAACCAGGCCCGCTGTGGCGCCCTGAGGGAGACACATCCAGCTACACACACACCCACATCACACACAAGTTGGTGATATCACCTTGGGAGATTTTCTAGCACTTCTTCCTCAATGATTTACTCTTCATATTACACTTTTCCACTCACATATGCTCCTTATATCATATAAGTGATATTATTTTATATACTCCACATTTCCATTCTCGTGTATGTTCTTTATACTGTATTAACAAAGTTTACGTAAATAGTACACAGAAAAATATTAATATGCCATATGCAGAAAAAACTTATCTGATGCCATACTAATGAACTGATAATATTGTTATTGTGAAGTTCTGAGCACTGGTAAATTCTTGTGAGGAACTGATGCTTTTGAGAAACAAAAGATAAACCATTATCATTATTAATGCTGTTAAGTAAAAAAAATCCTGACAGCCTCCTAAGGTGATGAGAGTATGACTTACAGGGAGTAGTCATTCATGAGGTTGGGATAGTTACATAACTTTATAAGTACTGTAATGCAGCTTCATCACCTACTCAAGGGATGTTGTGTACAGTATATACTGCTACAAAATGGCTGACTACAGCACATCAAACACATATTGCTTTGCATCCAGTTACGTATCTAACTGGAGATGTGTGCAAAGTATTTGGAACTAATATTTTACTTAATTTTGGCTATAAAGTAATAATGCGACCACTTATTGTGTTTCCACTGGGAATCCACTCTCTTAAAACAATTAAGTAAGCACCTGTAACACAGAACAGGTACAGTTTAGTGAAAATCTATAGAGTTTAAGCTCCAGCACTATTTTGTGAGAGTACAATCCAAAGCATATTAGTAACCAATAACAGAAAACTAGCTTCCCAGGTCAGAATTTGTCAGCCACACATTTATGTAGTCTTCAGTTAAGGGATAGTTAAATTCACAAAGGTAAGCTTAGCCTGAGGCCATCACGTGCACACTCACTGAGCCAACTTCAATGGGTGAGAGGTGTGGGTGTGAGTGGGGGTGTGGGCTCCGAGATGGCCCTGCTCCACTTCCCGACCCTGATCCTGTTGCTGGTCCTGCCCGTGCTACCTCACGCACTATAGGCATCTCCTCTTCATCTTCGCCATCTGTCAGTGGTTACACATATTTGTATAAGACAGCTCTAAATTAATGTCTTCTGACTGCATGAGGGTCATTTAAGGAAGAAAATCAGTTTTTGCTAAGTCCCTATTTTCCCCTTGACTTCAACATGCAACTACAGAATTTATCCAACAGCCAACATTGGAATCAAATCCAAGATTTCTCAATTGCTGGCTGAGTCTCTTTCAATTAAACCATAATCACCCCCTGTGCATAAGAGTATATGAATGTATGCAAAGGTGAAGACTGAAAAGAATATCAAAATGAGAAGTGAGGGAGGGGGTTGGGGGGAATGTACCCATGTTTTCAGTATCTTCATCACTGGCTGGTACTGGACTGGTGAGGTGAAGACAAATAAGCACAGATTGCTACAGTAAAGACTAAAGGAAGGTAAAGCAACAGTAAACATTAACCACCACTCCATGTTATTCCTTACTGGCCAAGGAGGACCTAGGGCATTAGGAGGACTTCAGGTCAGGCTACTGCAACTTTTAGCTATATGAGATCCCCTATGTCCCTGGTAGAATTAGCATAATACAAAACACCTCCAACCAACTCAAACCAGGCTGCATTAATACACATTCTACTCTGACCCTTTTTTATGCCAAGGAGATACCTCAATGGCACAAAAGAAGGGACTGATGCAAAAAGTAATGGAAACAGCTAGCATGGACCCAAGATGCCAATATCTTCACTGTTGGCTACCAAGACAAAGAAAGCTAAAGGCTTTGGTAAGGGCTGGTGAAGACAAAAATCCTACATGTGTCATGGCTGAATTAAGAAGGTAACAACAGTAAATACCTGAGTTTCCAGTATCATCATCATTGGCCGGCATGGGGTTCTGTGCTCCGGGATCATCCTGGTCATCCTGCATGGGGTAGTCATCTGATGAGGTGGAAGAGGAGCTGATGGTACGGGCTCGAGGGGGGTGTTGCTGGGTCTGCCATGCTGTCAGTTTGCCCGGGTCCTTCTCATACAGACGCACTGCCAGGGCCTGAGTGATGAAGGTGGTGTACGCCCATGGATTCAGAGCAGCAGACAGAGTGATGTGCTTGGGAGAAGAACTTGGAAACAAAGAACAAGGTGGGGAGATGTACAAGAGCAAATAGGGAAGGGAGGGAAGTGTATCATGAGAGGAAGAGTCATTACTGAGTTGGAACAAAAACACCTTGTGATCCTTTCTGTTGCAAATACTGCTCCCAGAATAATGTATAATGTGATTCACAGAGTGACAGGCACCTTCACACAAGTCTACTGTAACACAAACAATGCCATAACCAAAGCCTTCAAGAAATTTCCTACCTGGAAATCATACCCCCCGTGAAAAATAACTCCACTTTCTTCCACACAAGTTTCTACTACTCACCTTTAGACTCTCAAGTGAGTTGTCACAATCAGTGGTGTCAATCTCATTGAGGTTGGCCCCTGAGCGCTCCATCTCAGCATATGTCCCAAACGGCAATTTACCAAGGCACTCCAGCTGCAAGGGTTAGTGAGTGGATAATTCATTTCTCTACATCTGCTGTTAACTTCATGTAACATTACTTTATTAAACTGAAAATTTTTCTTTTCTGTTTTTTATTAATCCATCCAGTCATTATCCAACCCTTCTGATGGCCAGAGGTTGGGCTAAATCGTAGTTTTCACCATGTGTCCCTGTCTGTGTTTACTTAACAGGAAAACCAGAAAAACCTCCATCCATTTCCTGGACTCAAAGCACAATGAATTAATGCACACTTGTATAAGACAAGAGAATTTCTATTACCGTGTCAACAGACAGCCAAGGCTGGGACAATTTAGTGTCATAACATTAGGGGGCTGAAAGAAGAATCTCATTACACAGTCATACCTTCATGATGTGCATCTTGGAGCGCAGGTGTTTCGCCAGGTGGCCATGGATGCGGAAGGCAATCTTGCAGTCTCTGCACTTGAAGGGGCGAGGGTTGTCTGTGCTAGGGGTCCCAAAGGTCATGTTCATGTTTACCTGTGGAGGTTTTCATGGGTCATCTGGGAAAACACTGCACCATCACAATCATTATCATCATCATCCTAATCTCTTTCCCCACACAAAGATTAGGTAAGGTAAGGCACTGAGAGCAAGGAAATGGAAAAACATTGCAGACTAAGAGCTAAACAATACCATGCCCAGAGAAAGGGAACACACATTTACTCATTCACCATTCAAACCCTCTGAATCCTAACTCCAACACACAAACATAATCTTCCCCTCACACATGAGCTTTATTGTAAATCACAAAAAATGGAAGTAATCGATCCTTACCCCTTTAGGTGTGTAAGAAAGTCCAAGACAGGGCTACTATAATCCACGTTACTTAAACTGATGGGAACCAAACTATAGTATACTGCATTTAGATGACAGAAAAACCACCAAACACCTCTTGATATCAATCAATCTGAGTTAATACACTCCCACCAATTACCCCAGAAAATGCACACTCACCTCTAAGCCCAGACCTATATCAATCAAATTACAAAAATGGTTACAGATTATTCTTGACTGATGTGCCTATGTTCGAAAACAGAAGTACCTTGTGATGGTATGGCCACATGGTGAAAATGGACAATGAATGAGTGATTAGCAGTTTAATTCTGCATATTACCTCCATATCCTCCAGTCACTGATGTGAAGTATACTGTACTTATATTTCAATTACATAAAAAATATACATGTGAATGAGATGGAGGGATGAAGTAGACAGGAATATATATGAGAAAGGGGGGAGTGTAAGTTGGGGGTAGGGCAGCAAAATGGTAGGGGGCAGGGCAACATGGACATGGAGGTAATTTATGTGTGGCCACCCTAACAGAATTAAGGCATCTGGCAACAGAGAGACAGAATGTTAAAGAGCAATATGCAAAATTGCAAAATCAACAGATAAGAAAGAGGTGCTATGAAACATCCCATCCCAGGCAGATTACTGGCCTGATCTCCACCAAACAACTGACCTTGTTGAAGTGGCTGACAGAGCGTTTGTGCTTTTGAAGGTGGCCATTGGTCCTGAATGAGACAGCACACGAGTCACAGCGGTATGGCCGTTCCATATAGTGGATGTTCATGTGGATGCTCAGCTGAGAGTGTCGGTTAAATTCCTTGTGGCAAAAGGTACATTTGCACTTTCCATCATCGTTTCCCAGTCTGGTGGATGTAAGACATGATGAGGGTAAATCATGATCATGATCATCATCATTATCATCATCACTGTTCCAACCCTACTTCCCACCTATAAACACTGGCTGGGGATAAAACAGGGGTACAATAAGTAGATAAAAGTTAGGGAATTGCTTAACCCCTAGGCTGTGGTGGTCTTAAACATTTCCTATGTCCGTGGTGCAGGAAAACTGGTGAAAAAAAATTGTTTTCATTGTGTGTTTTGATCCACTTATACCTAACCAACCATGATAACATTTAGTCAGACAAAATTTACACTCCACACTGGTGTTTCGTGACCCACTCATGACGCATAAGCATGCAGTAGGAGTGAAAAATGACCAAAAAGTTCACAATATTTCAAGTACCTCTTATGGAATGTATGAGGCAGTCTACCAAATGGAATTTCCGGAATGCTGTATGCATCCAAGGGGTTAAAATACTGTACAGTACTGTATTTCATATTACAGAACACAAACAATACATAACATACCGTAAACATTACAATCATCTTAATTTAATTTCACATCGCATGGGGTTGGATGGTCGAAAGGATTTGTTTTTTTTTCTTTTTTCTTTTTTTTGGATAATAAATCAGGGGTGATGGCATTCTCAGTCTGTTCCTACATCCTTTATGCTATCACGAGAGCTAAGAAACAAATTGCACCACACTTCAGCTTCAACATGGGTGGATAGGGTTATGGGCTGGGGATCACAGACACTCAGTCGAAAAATGATCAGTGCATTTTTCTGTGAAACAATCTGAAACCACATATGATGCATAACACAAAAACCCTTTACTCCATGTCCATATTAGCAATCATTTTAATAATGATGCAATATATTGCTTACATGTGTTTTTCTATATCACATCTATGCTAATTATTATTATATAAATACTCAAATGAAAAGAGATTAATCTTCCTTAAACATTACAAGCTGTACTGATCCTTCAAACATCACTGGATCTCTCCTGCTACCTACATAACAGGTGAAATGGACCTCACCTGTTTAGGGATGATGGCACAACGCCACTGGGCACCAGGAAGGCTGTCTTAGCATCCACACCTCTGCTGTTTACAACAGTCAGGTTGGCAGGAGGTGTAGGCATTCTTGAGGTGGTAGTGGTGGTAGTGGCAACTTGGGTGACACTGCTAGTGGCACTACCACTCTGACTCACACTGCTGTTTGCAATGGTCACCTGTGAGACACAAGTACTGTTGCTGCTGCTGCTGCAAGTAAGGTTTGTGATGGGAGCTGAAGAAGATGCTGATGAGCAGCTCTGGTCATCCCTAGTACAAGCACCTGCTTCACCTTCTCCATTTTGTGTGTCTTTTGAATGAATTTCACTGTCTTTTGTGCCCACTTTCTTCTTTCCTATATGTGATAGCTCTGAGGTGTGTGTGGGTACATTTTTAAGGGTAGGTGAGGGTGAAGGTGAAGGAGAGGAAGCAGGCAGTGGGGCCAGGTTAGTGTGAGGGGAGTCAGGGGATGTGTCGGAGGATGAGTCTTTATACTGCTGTCTCTTGATGGTTGTGTCTAGAACAGCACGCTCCTTCAGGTACGCCTGCAACATGGAACTGCTGCTGCCATTTTCTTTGGTAGGGTCCGGCACTACGTGGGGCTTCTCACATGACACGTGTGAGGCACGCTCAGTTGTGTTGTAGATTGACTTCAGAAGGGTGGAAGATTCTGTTACAGGAGACAGGATCTCTGAAGGATGTTCTCTGATTGGAGTGGAAGGAGTGGCAGGGGAAGCCAAGCCAGCAACAGGAGATCTCAGGTCAGGCACTGATGGTCGACTCATCAGGGGCAAGAAACTGGGCCTCCTTGGGTTTGGGGATTTCTTCATGATTAGGGACTTGTCACTGACGTGAGTGAGGGTGGCGATACTGGTGACACCCTTCTTCACGCTCAGGTCCATCGGCGAATCTCCTGAGGCCTCTGTGCCCATGATATGCTGCACCTTGCCCTCCTTTGTGGCATGAGGAATGGGTAGAGTCTCACTTGAGGTAGACACACCCGGATGCATCACCAGTACCCCAGACCTCTCACCTTGCATTCCCCCCTCCCATGTTACATCCTTGGGCTCTTGCTTCACCTCAACAGTGGTTCCATCTGTTCCTTGTCCCTGTGGTGGTGATGGAGTGCCATGATTGGCGTGGCTATGACCCTGAGCATCCTGGAACTGAGTGTTCACTCCACCCATCATTTCATCCTCGTCATCGTCGTCGTCATCATCACCATCATCATCATCATCATCCTCGTCATCATCGTCATCATCACATTCCATACTGTCTCTACGACCTTCCTGCTCCAGCTTCCCCTGGAAATACAAATAACTTATATATAATCACTGCTGTTAATCATACAGAAATTGAAGACACTGACAAATGGACAACAATATGAACCATAAAGCACTGTAAAGATATAAATGCATCCTATATTAGCCTACATGATAACACTATTATTATACAGTCCTGTATAGAAAAAAGTGTACAAATTACTCTGTCAGTAGGATACAGGCAGTCCTTGTCAGGAATGGTTTCCATAAATCACTATTTTCCCAGATAATCAGTACTGTAAATTTAAGGAAACTAGTAACTATGCTTTACAGGCAGCCATTTTTAACAGATAATCGTTTTCTTACTTTACTGTGGTCTTAAATCTATGACTGTTGCATGACTTTTGGAGGGACAAACTACTAGACTGCTACAGTCCTTGTGAAATAAGTTTATTTTAATATATAATCCAAAAATTAAAATGCACTTCTGGTTTCATCGCACCACCCATATTTTTTCCTACTGAATTTTTTCAGTGGTCTCAGCATCACAATAGGTATGTTGAATCAAAGGTACAGTGGTCAAAGTATTAATAGCAAAGGTGAATGCCACGAGAGGTGACTTGTAATGACTGAAAGGATAACAACATATAGTATTCAAGACGTAAGAACAGTACAACATCCAAGAAACAACAACAGTACTATATATCAAACAAAACACAAAAACGGTACAGTATCCAAGATACATCTCCCAACCTGCAAAGCGAGGGCACGGTGGTTGATGTGCGAGTCGTCCACCACTGTTGGCACCGGCACTACACCCATCTCCTCACACCGCTTGTCATGTGCCTTGGAACGCAGGTGTTTTGTCAGGTTACCCTTGGTCTTGAAGCTGCCAAACACACCACAATCAGCACATGATGACTATGATGATGGTGATAATGATCACAATGATGATGGTGGTGGTTCCACTTTACCAACTCAGTTTTTCCACATACGAGTAAACCATCATAAACTACTCTAGTTTACTGTGCATTCTCAGAAAACTTAACACAGTTTGTTGTATTCATCTCAGAATACACATTAAACTAGTAGATTCTAACTTGGATGATGTTTGAGGGTGCAACAAATGGTTTTTAGGCCATAATTATGGCTGTAGGAGCCCACTGGTTAGGGTTTCAACAGCCATAGAAATTCATGTCTCATGGATGTCCATGTGATATAACGCATGTGTGAAAGTGAGGCTTATTGTAAAAATTATATTGATTATGATGAAGGTAGTGATAAACAAGATGGTAGTGATAATGATCACATCCTCAGGATAAAAGAGTTAAATCTCTAAAAACCCCTATGGTGAAGAAATACTGAAATTCTGTTGACTGCCATTTTAACAAAAGACTGCACCTCATGTTCTGTGCATCTCTTCAGACATGCACCATCGATCCATTTCTTTGTCAAACCTTTAGTTTTCTCAGCATCCATATATCACTTTTGCACCCATTCACTAACCCATGTCCTTCAGGTGATAGATAGAGAGGTAGATAAGTCAACATACAGACAGATAGATAAACAGATTGGTTTGAGTCTGGCTAAAACTATTGCATTTTCTGAATAAACACCTTATGCACTTATGGGTATAATTCTTCTACTTCAATGATTCCTGGCACTATGAAATCAAGATACACATCCCCATCTACCTGTACTTCCCAGCCAACCACCTACCTGAAGCTACAGTGTCTGCAGGCATATGGGCGAAGGTCCGTGTGGGTGCGGATGTGCTTCTTTAGCATGGATGGCTTCTTGCAGCGGATACCACAGGTCTCACACACATAGCGGCCACGCCCGCGTCCCCGTACATATGTGTAATCCTCTGTACTCTTGAACCCTCCCTCAAATATCTTGATGCGCTTAGCTGAGCCTCCATCTGACCCCTCCCCTGGCTCGCTGGTCTTGACACCTGGCTCTGGAGCAGAATCCTCAACTTCGTGTTTGACTGTGGGGCAAATTTCTTCTGTGTCAACTTCATCCACATTTTCTGTACTAGGCCCTTCACTCTTCACTTCATTTGCATCTTTATCCTTAGACTTGCCATCCTCCTTCCCCTTGGTTTTCTCCTTCTCTCCCTTAAATGTCCAGTAAGATGAGTGAGTCTGTATCAAGTTGAGCTCTTTTGCTTTGGCAATGGTGTAAGAACGGTCATATTTGCGTGATTCGTATAAGCCCATGGCTTGATATGGCGGCAATTTGAGTGGATTATCTTCGGCTGGCTTTCTGAGCTGCCAGTTGGAGTACATGGACAGCTTAGGGTCAGTGGACTGTGGCACGTACATTGGCTGTTGCCGGTAAATGCAACAAAAATATGATTTGGTAGACACTTTATGCCCCAAGTATGTATATGCAGAACCATTCAACAACATCTGTACACAACTCTTCTTAGGTCGAGGAGTGTCTGGACTAACTAAAGTTGTGCCAATCAAAGCAAGGGAAGATTTGTTTGTAAATGGTTGGGGCTTAAGTTCTAAAAAATTTGGACGTTTTCTAGGTGGGAGGAACTCCTCAGATTCTGATGCATCGATTTTGGTAGAATACTCAGGCTTCTTACTTTCACTAGGAGTTCCATTTTTTTCGGCCAGGCTTTTTTCTGGAGCAACAGGTTCAGATGCAACTGGGTGGATTCTTATCTCTGGATTATTATTTTTAATCTCAGTGGGCTTACTACATACAGTCCCTGGAGGAGCTTTTGGCCTGGGTGATGGAACATCCTTGGGTGCCATACGGTTATGTACTTTGAATATGGTGGCGGCCTGGCAGTGCTCCCTTACAGGACTGTTTGGAGGTTCCCGTGGTCTGGGTACTGTGAGGCTTTTATCCCTGGGTGATGGTACTAATGGAGGATGGGGCACAGCACTCGTGGTTGGTGCAACATAGGGAACAGGCAGATGTGAGGGATAACTAGGATTCGTGATGGAGTTTCTGTCTATGCCCTTTGCTGGAGGGTTCACCAGGTTGGCCTGTGAGTAAGGTCCAGGTATCCCAGGAACATACGGCACCTTCTCATCCCCCACTGGTAATAGAGCTGGGTAGCTGGCTGACATGGCTTTATTTTGTGGCCTGTAGTGCTCCTTCTCCTTCTCCTGGACAAGCAGTGGCTGTGGACCTGCTTCAGAGACCAATGGGTGAATGCCAGGATGCACACCTGTGGACAGTGAGGCTGGGTGTGGCAGGTTTGACTTGCTGGATGAGAAGGCTCCAGGAGATGGTCTCACAGAACTCACTGTAGATCTGATCATATTCTGCTTGTGAGAACTGATCAGGCCATGTGAAAGAGGAGTCTGGGGATGAAGCAGACCTGTATGACTTGGAGTGCGAGGGGAGTAGGTGGAGAATGATATACTTCCCAGATCAGGAGCAGGAATACCAGGAATGGCCAAATTGGGAAGCTGAAGATGAGGTGCATACTGTAGGAAAGATGGGGAAAAGGATGTGTTGTACATTCCAGGTGGGTGAGCTGCCTCTTGGATATTTGGGGAGAGGATTGGGATATCAGACTGTTCAGGATGCAATGATGAACTGACTAAACTTGGAACAGTCTTTGTGGAGGATGTACTGGTCTTTGCTTCAACCTGAACCATTGTCCCACCAGAGTTGAGGCCAGATTTTGCAATGGTCACCACTACTGATGTTGGGACAGAGACTTCAGGCTTAGACATTCCACCTCCAAGCTGTTGTGGAGGTATTCGTATGTCCATGGCAGGACTCGGTGGCTTGCTGGGATCTATCCGCATTGTTTTGAGCTCATTACCATCATGGATTTGAACTTCACCACCAAACAACTGAAGATTATTTAGCTTATTCTGCTTGTTAATATCATCTATCATCTTCAGACTGATATCACTTTTACATCCCCCATACCCTTTTCCAGGAGGGTAAATTGGGGAGAGAAATGTGGAGCGATCATGACTGCTTCCATCCACCTCAGAGATCTTCCGCTTGATTTGTGGCACCCCATCAGGAACAGACTTACTCCTGTACACCTTGTATGAGGCATCACAGCGGTAGCGAGCATCATCTTGGGAACCACGACGGTTTGGTGGCTCCCCACTTGATGACCCACGGGAGGATGAGCGCTCTCGATCCATGTGCTCTGGCTTCTTCTGTAGGTCCAGTGCTTCATCCTGCTCTCCTGCCACCCAACGTCCTGCATCACCACTCTTTACTGAGTCTGGAGTGCCTCTCTCACTACCAGTGCCCACCCGCTGGCTACAACAGTGTCGCATGTGCATCTCAAGCTCTTCAGGGTTCCTAAAAGGAGTCCTACAACGCATGCACACACATGTCAAGACTTCACCAGGGGGAATGGCCTGACTAGCAATTCTTGCACGTTCATGTCTCTCCAGGGTTTCATCAATGGCAGAAGCGATGCCAGCACGAGCAGTTTCAAGAAGATTCTTGATGACGGAGCCTTCATGGCTGCGTGGGACCTGCCTCAAGAGGGCAGGGTCTTCAGGCACCATGATTCTATTTTTAGGTACCTCTCTCATAACACTGGGTCCTTCTGACATACACCTCTTGTGTGACCCATCAACCATACAGGGGTCTATCAAAGTCATGTGGGAGGCAGTGAGGGCAGGTGCTGACTGAGAAGAAGAGGTAGCAATTCCTTGTAATGATATGGAAGGTTTGGAAGCACTAACACGATTGAATGTAGGCTGAGCAAGAGGCAGGTTTGGGGTGGGTGGAAGACTGGGACTGTACAGAGACTGTCTTTCAACCATGGTGGCATCAGAGGTGAAGGAGTGACTTCGTTCTCTTGGCTGCGTCTGCAAGGGTGCTGAGCCTGTTGAAGGGGGTCCTGGAGCGGAAGTCTTGATGGCCTTGAACCCAGACTCCACAAGACTACACCGCCGGCTTTTACCGCTGCCAGACCCATCACTCTCGCTGGATGATGAACCGATGCTTGACTGTCGCTTGTATCGTCTGGACCACAGAGGATTGTTAGTATCCACAATGGCTTGATTCTCAACAATGAGCTTTGTGATATGTCTTCCCACTATTTCTGGACTTGGGGATTTGATTCCTTTCCAGAGTGAGCTAACATTCTGGGTAGTGGCCACTGAATTTAGTTGACTGGATGAGCTTCCATCCTCTTTCCTAGTTGCTGCATGAATATCAAGAGGAGGAAGACAAGCCTTAGAGAGACTGGCAGGGTTTGGTGAGTGTGGGCTGGCGCTAGAGTGTGCATTATGACTATAATGGCTGGGATGGGTGGCAGCAAAAACTTGATATGTTGAAAGATTGCCAGTATTATTGTCAACTGAACTAACAACTTGAGCTGGTGCTGACTGTTGTCTCACTATAGGAGGCGACTGTCCCTTCACCAAACCCTCATCTGGAGAAGAATATGCATGACGAAATTTTGGTTTGTATATTGAACTTCCTCTGTCCTTTCCCACATCCTCCTGGCCTCTTGTGGTCAGAGGCACACTGTGGGAAGTGGTGTTGTGGTCCCTGCTGGTGGGCTGAGTGATAGAGAGGTCTGTGGGCTGGTACTGAAGGCCTCCATCATGACCAAAGCATCCTGATCCATCGTCACCATCCACATCCAGATTATCACTGGACTCGACTGTGCCGTCACTGCCATCCTGTGTCCCCCCATCACACCTCAACTTATGGGATTGGGATCTGGTGTGCTTCAGGTAGTTACTTTTGGTCTTGAATGCTATACTACATTGATCGCAGCTGTAAGGCCGCTCATTGGTGTGTGTGCGGATGTGCTTGTCCAACACTGAGGGCTTGGCACACCCCAGACCACAGTAGACACATTTGTACTTTCCTCCGGTACTGCTGTTGTTCTTCCTTTTGCCGTCCTCCGTATCAAGAGGAGGCTGACCGTAACTCCCTTGGGTACTGTTTGATCCCTGGCCAGAAACGAACCCATTAACTGGGAAGGAGCCATCGGTGTAAATGGCAGCTGCTTTCAGTGGCGGGAGTGTGGAGGCCTCAGTCTTGCCATTCCTTGCCAGTGCTTCCTTGGCTGGGTGCTGGGATGTGGAGGTGGTGTCACAGGCCTCCAACTGGGCCCGCTTAAACTTCTTGTGCGTGTAGGTGACATTGGCCGTGGGGTTCATGGGGGCCGAACACGTGATCACACCCATGGGACGCATGCAGGACACTCGCCCCTCGCAACACTGCACATCTTATGGCTCCGTCGCTCCTTCCTCCCCGCCATCACTAATCTGTATGAGTACACTTAATTAAATCAATTCAAATCACATATCTCCTCTTAAAAAATCATCACACTGAGGTTGGCCATGGTAGAGCTGATGTTTATTATGGACTGGGAGTTAAACCAAGTGCAAAAACCAACTACTGTACAGGTGGCCCTCAACATTCATGGAGGTTAGTGGACACAGACCCCCGCAAAAGTGGAAAATCCACAAATGTTTGGTGTGCCCCCCCCCCAAAAAAAAATGTCTCTACAGCCACAAATCACCCCTTGCGAGCAAATGTGCAGATACTGTACCTAATAAACCACATGTGGGACCTGAAAGCAGCATAAAATATCACAAATAGTAACAGACCAACTGTATAAAAAGTTTAATACGAAATAAGTTTTGATTCGGTATGGCTGCACAATACTGTACTGTACTAAGTTTGGGTAAATATGCACCTGGTGATTTCCACAGACTCACGTGAGTGAGTGCGTCTCGAGCACATCCACGTGAGTGTGGGCAAGTTATCAGCTACATATTCACCCCAACTTCTTACAACCATGCCCATTAAATTCAGAGTTAACTCACCCCTGTCCCTGAAGTTTTCGCGGATGAACTCTGACGACTTGTGATGATGATGATGATGAACATGACATTGATGATGTTGAAGATGATTAGCCATGCAGTTACTGATGACAGATGACTGGATGAGATGATGTGGCATAAGGAGTCTACATGACCGCACACTCCACCTCATCTCCACTGCTGGCATAAGGAGTCTACATGACCATACACTCCACCTCATCTCCACTGCTAGCATCAGCGCTGAGTGGTGGTGGATTGTCGAGTTCATCCTCAGAGGCAGGTGGAGAGGATGATGTGCTGTCAGAGTCAGAGTGAACAGGTTCAGGGTCAGACATGGGTTGAGGTTCAGGCACAGCCTCAGGTGTCGTGGAAGATGAGTGCATGACCGCAGCAGCAGCAGCAGCAGGAAGAGGTTGCGGTGTCTTTGAGAAGAACATTGTCATAGGCAACTGAGACCGCTTTTAAGTCATGTCGTCCAAAAGTGTTTTATAGGGCGTCATAGTCTGATCTAGGCCACATCACCTTCAATGCCTTCACCATCGATGGGTCTGCATCATACTAGAGTTGTTTCACATGTCCGATCCCCCTCATTACCTTCCCAGCGTTTCAGGGGTGAGGCCTTGTTGCAGCAGGGCTTCGTCAGGATCATCTTCTGCATCCTCCTCCTTGCTTGCTGACCGCATGAGCTCCGCTAACTCTTCATTGGTGAGGGCCACATCATGTTCTTCTACCAGCTCCCTCACCTCACCCTCCTCCATATCCTCACACCCTTCACCACCTCCAAGCCTTGCCAACTCCACTGTCTTCCTCATGGCCTGGTTCACCTGCTCCTGAGGAGCAAATCCCACAAAATCTTGGATGCACTCCAGCCATAAAGCCCTCCAACACCCATTAAATGTCTCAGAGCAAACATCCATCAGACTCTCCTGCACCATCGTGAGGCAGTCAGCGATGATGAACCCCTTCCAGTGGTCCAAGGTGCTTTGGTCGGGGTTCGCATCCAAAGTTGCACAGAGCCTCTGCACTGACCTCCGGGTGTAATAGGCCTTGAAGGCTGCTATTACACCCTGGTCAAGTGGCTGTATCAGGGAGGTTGTGTTGGGCGGCAAAAACACAACCTCCACATCCTCACACATACCCTCAAGTGACAGTGGGTGGCCCGGAGCACTGCCCAGGAGCAAGAGGATTTTGCCAAGAAGGCCCTTCTCCTGAAGGTTGGACCACACCTCAGTCAGAAGACAATGGTGGAAGTGGTCCAGAAAAATGGTGCTGGTGGCCACACTCTCTTATTGTGCATCCAGAACACTGGTAGGAGGCTTTTGTTGCGCCACTTCAGTGCCCTGGGATTTGCCGACTTATAAATAAATCCTGGCTTGATAGTGTGGCTGGCAGCATTGGCACACATCATTAAGGTGCAGTGGTCCTTAGCTGCCTTGAACCCAGGAGCCCTTTTCTCCTTCGAGACGAAGGTCCTAGCAGTCATTTTTTTCCAATATAGGCCTGTCTCATCGACATTCCATACCTGCTCAGGCCTATATCTTTTTTCCTGAATAATTTGCTGAAGTGCTTCTGGGAAAGATGCTGCTGCCACATGGTCCGCCGATGCAGATTCCCCTATCAACCTTCAGATTGTGAAGGGAGAACCACCTCTTGAATCTATCAAACCAACCTTTGCTGGCTGTGAATTCAGGACAGGTGGTTGCGGCTGGTCTGGGGTGTCGGGGTCGGGAGGTGAACTGGTCATCCTGTCATACAGTGCTTTCACCTTTGCCCTAATTGCAAGATTGTCAATGGGATTTCCTTTCCTGCTTTGGTCATTAATCCACACATACAATGCATGCTCAATCTTTGACATCGCGATGTCTCTCACCTGCGACACTTGCTTGGCTGAGGGTGAAGCAGTGGATGCCAATGCTGTCCTGATTTTCTCCTCATTTTTCTTTATGTACTGCACTGTGCTCTCATTTACTTTAAAAAATTTCCTAACACCAGCATAACTCATACCCTCCCTACACTCGTCTAGCAGTTTCACCTTTTCCTCCAAGGTCATTACTTTCTTTGCCTGTTTGGGGGTGGGCTCACCACTAAGGGATGCGGGATGCTTGGGGCCCATGTTAGCAGGAAACACAAACACAAGTAGGACAAAGCTACCACAAGTAAATCACACAATTGGGAGCTAATTCACTTACAAATTAGCACAGCAATGCACTTCCTACCTTTGAACACATGAGAACACAATTATTGGGCACGATACCAAGATCAGAGGAGGTTTGGCGACCGTGACAGTGGCATGAGACAGTGTGAGGGGGAGACAGACGAGTGCGGGAGTGGGTAGTTTGGTCCCGGCCTGTTTTGGCACAAAATGACCCGCGAGCACCTGCACAGTGAAACTTTTCGGACGCAAACGAAATTGACACTTTTCGACTGAGAACGAAATCTCGGCTCCACAGAGGGGCAATCCAGGGACAATCTGCGAATGTGCGGGGGCTGCAAAAGCAGAATCCGCAAATGTTGAGGGCCACCTATAATGACTTCTGGAAACTGTTGGGAAAAAAGAAATCTAATATGTGTATTTGTAACACTGTGAGAGTCCCAGCTTGGACTCTCGACAGTACAGTATACTTGTTGCTAAGTTTCCTGGCTAATACTGATGACTGTGTGGCCAAATTCCACTACCATGGCAGTACCTCCCAGGATCAATAGCAGCCACATTACTGTCTATACTTATACATAATTATTATAATCATCATCATAATAATATTCTTCCTCATGCTCCTTCTTGTTGCATCACTAACCTGCACAAGTACAGTAAAACCTCGATATAACGGACTTCAGTAGACCTGAATTCGCTTTTATTGGACTCGAGGAGCTACCGGACTAAACCCCTATATATCGGAAAAAGTCCGATATAGGCAGAAAGCAGTCCGGACTGCCTGACAACTTCATCTATGTTCACCACAATAAGACAAGTAAAAGACATGTTTTCAGTGCATAGTACAGTATTATTATACCATTTGATTAATGTAGTGAAGGTATAACACAGTACAATGCTGCAATGGTGTGAAAACTACTGATTCAATCCGGACTAATGTCTGATATATCGGAAAAAGTCCGGATTAGCAGGGGTAAGTCCGGATGTCGCTTTTATCGGAAAATAGCATATTTCGGACTGGCCTGAGCCCCAATTAGTCCGTTATAGTGAGGTCTTACTGTAAAGTTACTGTAAAGTCTATCCAACTGCAATATGCATAACCAACACTGCTTGTTTACAGTACGGTCGTCCTATTACTGACCTCTTGAATTTGGCAACATATTTTTAAGGGTATTGTTATTACTTCCAAATGATTTCATGCAACTCAGGAAAGGCCTCTCATATGAAAGGGGATAATGAAAGCTGTATCTAACACTTCAAAGACAGAGGGTTCCTTAGCCCACAATTAAATGTCTGGAGATGGCATGAATATGATAAAAAAACATCAATGTTCTGAAGGACTTAATATGAACACCAAGTAAAGTGATATATTATTGCAGTTACTGATGATGTGCACTAATGAAGTACTAACCATGGTGATAAGTTGAAGAACAAACGTACTGACGACAGAAATGCTGTCAAGTCGACACCCATACACTACCATGGCCCCACCATCAACCTAGATGGAAAAATATTATATCATTAACATTTAATAATTAACAAGGTAAAAATCTTATCATCTATCTCCACAACCATATTTTTCAACAATCATCTCTCATCATTTATGGGCAAAGGGTTCAGGGCACTATTTACACAGCACATGTACTGAATCTGCAAACAGAGTAGGAAGAAAATAAACTTAGGCAAATAAAGTAACTGCCTCTGTATGACATTTTAACTTTCTCACAGTCAAGACTTATATATACTATTTTGCTGCACCTAATGCCAGATTATTTATATACTCCTGAGATTAAGTAATTCGAGCTTGAGTAAATACAGTACTGCCACCACTAACCCTCTCAAGGTGGGAAAAACTCTGATATTTTATTCCAAACAAAGCCACATGATTTTATTCAGCCATGAGTCAGCCACAGGAGCTTGAGAAAGTCAACGTATCGGTGGCCATCTTACTGTTCAAACCTAACAAAGAGAGAATAACCCAAATGCCTAGTGTGATGGTGGCATTCAATGGTAGTGGTCTGGTGCAGCTCTTGTTGCCTCAGGATTATCTGAATGTGAATCCAGTGGACTGAAGGCTGAAGCTGCCCCTCTCCCTCAGTTTACAACCACCCTTGGGGGGAAAAAGAATGGAGGCGAGGGACATCTGTAAAACCAGACAGCAGAACCACCCCATTATATCTGTACCGCCACATGGACACATCTGAGACGACCTAGGTTTGGGTCACTGGCCATTATGTCCATCTCCTTCAGGATGTCTTCAAATTCACCCTCAGACACCTCAGACAAGCCTTCAAGACTATGCCCATCATCAACATCAGGCAGTCAAGCATGAAGGCAGGTAGAGTGGTAGGTAAGCACACATGGGAGTAACACTGAGCATGTTGGTGGAGATACACAGCTGGCATGGAGGTAGGCCGGGGATGTTGGTACAAGCACTGGTGGAAATGGGGAAAGGAAGGTTAGGTAGGCAAGCATTTGTGGAGGTATGTAGAGAGGCTGGCAGGTAGTAACAGAGGTAGGCAGAAATGCAGACAGGCAAGCACAGGTGTAGGTTGAGAGGCAGGCAGGCAGAAGTAGGTAGGCACATAGGTAAGCAGAGAACCAGACAGGCAACAGAGAGGCAGGAAGCAGCAAACATGCAGGTAGAGGCAGACAGGCTGCATGGAGATAGGAAGAGGCAGGCAGGCAGGCAGGTTGACAAAGGTAGGCAGAGAGGTAGGCTGACAGGCAGACATGAAGGAAGGTAGAGAGACACGAAGACAGACAGACATGAAGGTAGGTGGAGAGGCAGGAAGACAGACAGACATGAAGGCAGGTGGAGAGGCAGGAAGACAGACAGACATGAAGGTAGGTAGAGAGGCAGGAAGACAGACAGACATGAAGGTAGGTGGAGAGGCAGGAAGACAGACAAACATGAAGGTAGGTAGAGAGGCAGGAAGACAGACAGACATGAAGGTAGGTAGAGAGGCAGGAAGACAGACAGACATGAAGGTAGGTGGAGAGGCAGGAAGACAGACAGACATAAAGGTAGGTAGAGAGGCAGGAAGACAGACAGACATGAAGGTAGGTGGAGAGGCAGGAGGACAGACAGACAAGCTGGTACAAATAAGTAGAGGGGGCAGGTGAGCAGAGAGGCAAGCAGGCATAGAGGCAGAAATAAAAAGGAAGCAGGCAGACAGGCAGGTAGAAAGGAAGAGTCAGACAGGTAGGTAGAGAGGAAGGCAGGCACAGAGGTAGGTAGAGGCAGGTAGGTAGAAAGGAAGAGTCAGACAGGTAGGTAGAGAGGAAGGCAGGCACAGAGGTAGGTAGAGGCAGGCAGGTAGGTAGAGATGCAGGCAGGAAGAGGTAGGCTAGATATAGACAAGCAAGTGGGAAGAGAGGCAGGAAGGCTGAGGTAGCGAAAGGCAGGAAGGCTGAGGTAGCTAGAGGCAGGAAGTGGCAGGCAGGTACGCAGAGGGACAGGCAGTTAGAGGTAGGGAGAGAGAGGAAAGGAGGCAAAGAAGCAGGCAGGTATGGTCAGGAAAGCAAAAAGACAGGCAGGTAGGAATTGTGTTACTGATTAACTTACACTGACGGATTTCACTTTTCTCATTAAAAAAAAAAACAATTTTTACTTAAGTTACGAGGGGCAACAAGCAGTGAAGAGATTAACGAAAACTACCCTACATTTCATCCCTCCAGTTTGAAAAGTATCTCCTAAGCCGACAAATCCCCTAGGAGTCGTAAGAATTATATATAAATTTTAATACTGGAAATAATAATAATAATAATAATAATAATAATAATAATAATAACAATAATAATAATAATAATAATTCATTCATTCATCAATTAATCCTGTGCTGCCCAAAAAGCGCTGCAGCCCGGGGCTAGGCAAGTTGCTCCTAACATTTACGATAAGAGTGACCAGCCTCACTCATCCCTGAGTGGCAATACGTGAGCAATAAACCCCAACCACCCCTTGGATAATAAACCTGTACGGGCTCAAACCAACTGGAGCGCCTTTACCCACTAAACTACCAGGCGCCATTATCAGATTATATGGTTACTACCCAGGGTAGTAAATAATTTCCTGGTGTACAAGAAACCATTTGGTTTGTCACTTAGTGTAGAGTCACTCGCAGCCAGAAGGAAGTGGAGAGAATGAGGGAAAGAAAGAAAGAAAGAAGAGGAAGAAAGGAAAGAAGGAAGGAAGAGAGAAGAGGGCTGTCACCTGAAAGCAGCACTACATCGAGGGAGATGATGGTGAGCGCCACCTAATAATAAAATAATAATAATAATAATTATTATTATTATAACAATACTCTATACATAGCCAGACGCATTAATCCAGTAAGGGGTGGTCACAAAACTAACAAGGAGGAAGGACGCTTCTACATTGTAACCACAACCAAGAACCTCACAATAAACACAAAACCTATATGGATCCTTATTTCACTGTATTGTAAGTGTTAAAATGGAGAAAATTCTTTCCTACAGAACAAGTTACGTTTATGAAGTAGTGGGGAAAAACAGTTTCGCCCCAGCACAACAAACTCAACTTCAACAGCCTATCTGGTTAATTCTTCCTTCAAATCAATATATATTTCTTCTATTTCTACAACTATCTCACAAAGTACTCACATGACAAGCCTTCACTACCCAGAACTGACAAGGATGAACAACGCTTCCACACTAACCATAACCAGGGAAAATGGCGAACACAGGAGGGGTTCCGTGAAAGCCCATGATACGGATACCCGGCACACACTTCCTAGAACCTTCTGTGAATGCTTGGGCTTTATCTATCTCCTGCGTGAGTACAAGCACTCAATACCGCTTATCTGCTTTACAACTCCTGTGCTATAATGTACACAAGGAGGTTAACCAACCATATCCAAAAATAAGGACGAGGTGTTGGGGAGCCTCTTTACCCGACGAGAATACCGGTCTCAATCAACAAGTGTTCAATATAAGGAGATATGCAGAGACAACTTTAATACCACAAGACCCTTTTCTACTGGCACCTAGAACGGAATCAGGAACCTGGATAGTACATGCAACAGTTGTGTATTGTACTCTTATGGGAATGTTTGCGTGTTTTCCTTCTTTACTCTATACGGTGATCCTTTTACTACACCTTGGCCTAAAACTGCCATCTCCATTTTGAATGCTGAGTCTGAAGAACAGATTAACACTACAATAAGATGCCAGTCACAAAGAAGTGCTATGGGAAGAATGTACAGCCGCTGCCATGTCTTGAGCTGCCACTGAGCTACGTGAAATAAGATGTAAAAGGAAGAAAATCTAAGCCAAGTTAAGGTGAAAGAACCACACTCTGTTCACACGTAGAAATGAAATAAAGACTCTGATTTTACAATTTACGGTTGCGTGGCGTGGGTTGGGAATGCTTATTTACTGTGTGTATTACTGTGTGAGCCTAACTAGGAGTTTATGTGAATGAGGTGAGGGGGAGACCGAGAGCAAGATGGTGGGATGGGGTAGGGAGGTATATGAGAGAGGGGGGCGTGAGTTTGCGGGAGGGCAGGGGACAGGGCGACATGGAGGCGATTTGTATGTGGCCACCCCTTACGGGATAAAGGCGCCTACTAACAGACAGATAATCACGGGAACTTTACGAAGGGTCTCTCCCAATTTGTACATCGACAGTAGCGAGTGGTAGACTGCGAAAATGGTTGGGATTGTTCCATACCCGAAAAAACACTGCCTGGCAATGCTGGCTTAACCACCGACACCTGTTCCCTCCCCTGAAACTCCCTCACCATCTACCTCTTCCTGTGTCCCCTTCCACCCTTCCTATTTGGCAGAAAGTCCCGTATGTCGGGTGCTTTCCTCGTCAGTCACGCGAAAATAAGGAAGAATTACACCAACATTTGGAAATATCGATACATTTTCAATTCGACCTACCGCAGGTCCCCTACAGATGGCCGAAGTCGGGCCAAAACTGTTATCTGCGCACTAAACATATAAACATTCAGGTATATACCGGTACTTTTTTTTTTTTAAGTTCGTACAGACATGACAAAATATACGGAAGGCCAGAAATTATAGAACACAACTATCCACAGCATTTTTTTTTTTACCTTTTTCCTGCAGTAAGGGGGCTTCCTTTCTCGACTTTAAACACACACACACACACACACACACACACACACACACACACACACACACACACACACACACACACACACCAAATTTCGTCATTATAGCTCTTCTGGTGCCTGTTGTGCCTTAGGTAATTCTCGTGATCTGTGGCCAAATAACTAGTTGATCCCACATACCATAATACCAGGACAGGTGTGTTTTAATCCAGCCATAGAAACCTGGTGCTTAATCGGTATGGCTGCTTGATCCCTAACCTTTAGCATCTTTATTTTTAATTCCTCTCACCACTCCAAGTCATGTAATGCACTCTCTCTCATCACAACTCATTACGACCCTCTCTCTCTCTCTCCACTCAACGATGCCCACTCCCCCTCCCATGTATCTGAAAATTCTCTCTCTCTCTCTCTCTCTCTCTCTCTCTCTCTCTCTCTCTCTCTCTCTCAGGTGACGTGACGGCTACAACTCCCCGCTAATCAATCGAGTGCCACCCCCACCCTACGATCGCCGTCCCCTCCCCCGACCCCATGAGGCTGACGTGTCCCCCCCACCCACCAATCGCCGCCGCCCGCCACCACAACACTCCGCCAATCACACACCAGGGCCACTGTGACGTCACGGCCGGAGTATGGCGGTCTCGGCTTCGGGATGTCGCGCAGTTATGATGCCACCAGGAACGGGGATGTGCCAGACGCCAGATTAGAGGACAAGGCCGGTCTACAAGCGGTTAACTACACTCCTTCACTCCATCCCAAACCATCCTCTTTCATATTAACTCTGGCGTTCGTTTTTCCCTCCTTCCGGGTTCTTGTTCCCTTTGGGGATTCCGCAATACCCCTTTCTGAGCGATTTATCCTGCCTGTTACTCCTTCAAACCCTCTCATGTTTCTGATCCAAACTGTGTCAACATCAAAAGGCAATAAACAACACTGAGAGGGAACAATACACAATAATGTCAGGCTTTCCGGAAGTCCTCAACTACAGATCCTACAGAACATACTGTATATATAATCACAATATAGAGTAGCTGCTGAAAAGGTACACTTCATATACTTGTTACTTTCATTGCAGTTACCCCTCCCCTCCCACCTTCTTTATTATATATATATTATATATATAAATGATCTAGACTTAGGAATCACTAGCAGTATCAGCAAATTTGCCGACGATACAAAAATAGGGCGTATCATTAACTCGACTGACGATTGCCATAACTTACAAAATGACCTCGATATACTATCCAGATGGTCTAAAACTTGGCAAATGGAATTTAACGTTGAAAAATGTAAAGTACTTAACGTAGGCAAGACCATTGGAGATACTAAATACAGCTTAGATAACAAAGAAATTAGTAAATCGGAATGCGAGAGAGATCTAGGAGTCATGGTTAGTAACGACCTCAAACCAAGGCAACAGTCTATTAATGCGAGAAATAAAGCAAATAGGGTCCTAGGATTTATTTCGAGAAGCGTGAGCAATAGGTCATCAAAAGTAATACTACAACTATATCTAGCATTAGTAAGGCCACATTTAGACTACGCAGTACAATTTTGGTGTCCTTACTATAGAATGGATATTAACTCGTTAGAAAGTGTACAGAGAAGAATGACAAAAATGATACATGATGTTCGAAACCTGTCATACGAAGACAGACTGAAAAGACTAAATCTGCACTCATTAGAGAGACGTAGAGTAAGGGGAGACTTAATTGAGGTGTTTAAGTGGATGAAGGGTATAATCAAGGGAGATATTAGCAAGGTACTTAAAGTGAGCATACAGGATAGAACTAGAAGTAATGGTTTCAAACTAGAAAAATTCCGTTTCAGTAAGGAAATAGGTAGAAATTGGTTTGGTAATAGAGTAGTAGAAGAATGGAATAAGCTTCCTAGTAAAGTAGTTGCTGCCCCTTCCATTGTGAGTTTCAAGCATAGGCTAGATAAGCATATGACAAATAAAGGGTGGGTATAGAAAAAAAAAAAAAAAAAACTTATAACCAATACTAATTCATAATTTTTCCTTTTCAGGTTACACTATGATAGTCTCTGTTTTCCTTTCACACTTTCCTATAAAATGTCCACGCCAGTTTTTCTATGCTGCGTGGTGTTCTTTCTGACTTTTTCCTGCCGGCTTCGGCTGGAGGGTTTGGAGGGCGGGGGGGAGCCTTCTTCTTTGCTGTCCTTATCTCATCCTAGTAGTTCAGCTACTCTTCTAGGAGCTGCCTAGCACGGGCCAACCGGCCTACTGCAGTTATCCTCTTTTCTTATGTTCTTATGTTCTTATGTTCTTCCAATTCTCCTTCCCCCTCCTCACCTCCCACTCCAACCTCTTCTCCCCTCCCCGTCCCTTCCCATCTTGCTTGGCTCCTCTCTTCCCCTCCCTGCTTTCGACTTAATTTCTCTTCCATTTTGCCTTTGCCTCTTTCCTCCCCTCCTGTCTCTCCTGCTATTCCTTCCTCCCTCCCTCCTTTTCTTCTCTCATCCCCTCCCATCTCATTCATCTCCATCCTGCCACCATGAATGACTTAAGGGTAGTCAGTCAACATCCTGTACTCCCTCTCTCCCTCCCTCCCCTCCCAGAGATTCCTGTTCTTCCTTCCCTCCCTCCCTCCTTCCCTCCTGGCGATTCCTTTACTTGCCACCCCCCTCCCTTCACCCTCGCCTTCCCTCTCTCCACCCTTCCCCCTTAATATTCCTTCTCTCCCCTCCGCCTATCTTTCTTCATCCCAGCCTCTCCTTGCGTCGGCTGTTTTCTCTCTTCCCTCCCTCCTATATTTGCTTTGCCTTCCTCTCCTCCTTCCCCTCTTATTCCTCCCACCCCCCTTCCCCTCCCCTCGTATCCCTCCTTCCCATCTCTCCCTCCCCTGCCCCGTCTCATTCATCTCATCCTGCTACCATGAATGGCCTTAAGGGGTCACTCAGCATCCTCCACTTACTCCCTCCATCCCTCCCTCCCTCATGGCAATTCCTGTTCTTCCCTCCCTCCCTCCCTCCCCGAGATCCCTGTTCTTCCCTCCTCCCTCTCCCCCCTCTCTCTCTTCCTCCTTTTTATCCCCACCTCCCCTCTTGATCTCAGTCTAATATCCTGTCCTTTTCTCCATCCTATCACCCCTCCCCGTTCCCTCCTCCTGGTCTAATCTATTCCCATCCTGCATTCCTTCCCTCCCTCCCTCCCTCTATATCCAGCTCCTCTCTACCAACCTACTCCTCCCCTCTATCTTCCTCTCCATCCCTCCTTCCCTCTTGGCAATTCCTGTTCTTCCTTCTCTCCCTCGTCCCTCCTTTCTATCCTCCTCCTCCTGACACTCTTTTTTACCACATCTCTTCCTTTCTACAATTATCTAGCCTATCAGTATTACTACTACTGTACTACCCTACAACGACAACTACTACTACTACCACTACTACTCTTAGGTGATAGTAGTAGTAGCAGTAATAGCAGTAGCAGTAGTAGTA